>OU612014.1:16197500-16505000 GCA_914767945.1 Eilema depressum | reverse complement strand
TTCAGTGTTATAAATATGAAAGAAATACTTATTTCCTCAACTAACTAAATGTAAGGAGGCACCACCAAAATCGTCAGGGTCCAAATCACCTTAACCCCTAAGCCGGTATACCTACAGATTATCAGACAGGGCTCTGGCGGAAGTTTCCTCTCAGGATTTGGATGTCACACGGCAGTCTTACGTCAGCACTTTGTCTTACTTGGAAATCAAGCTCAAGATCTCGCGGTTGCAAACACATAAGTCAAAAGAAACAAAATCCTTAAATGTCAAACGGAAATCCTAATTACATTATCCCTGGGAACGTTTTATGTATCTCAGTCAAACATTAACTTCGTACAACCAAAATGACGGAGTTGTGGTTTATGTAAAGTCGACTCTAAACAATGTACATATAAACGAACCTAACATAATATCGGAAGCGAATTGTCTCACAATAACTATCGGATCAGAGTTAGCCATAATTGCAGTATATCGGCCTTGGTGCTTCCAGGACCCGACGAATTTTATCAACTCCTTGGATCTGTTACTCGACGAACTAAAGTCATATAAAAATATTGCTCTAGTGGGTGATATAAATATTAATATTAACCAAGACTGCCAGGTCCCCAAATCATTAGATTATCTTGATCTACTCGCGCACCATGGTCTTTTCCCAGGGCACACCTTCCCAACCCATTCTGCAAACTGCCTTGACCACGCCAATTTAAAATCTACAAACCTTTCAACCAAAGTACTGGTACTGGAGGCGACAGTTACGGATCACTACGCAGTTATGGTTGCCTTTCAGATAAATTTGCCTAAAATAAAACGCTCCTATATAACTAAGATGGATGAAGAAAGGCTTACTCACGATCTATGTAATGTAAACTTTGACTCTGTCTACACCACGGAAGACCCCAACATGGCAACCAAACTCTTTATAGATCCTATTATCTCAATCATAAGAGACAATACTAAAAAAATCGCTCTGTCTCGTCGTTCCAGACCCATTAAGACCTGGATTACTCCTGGACTTCTCAGGTGCATGCGCCATAGGGATAACTTATATAAATTGGCAAAGAAAAATCCATCTAATGATACCCTTCAGATCTCCTACAAACGATATCGTAACTACTGTACTAGTTTAGTTCGAAAAGTTAAGAAGGAATATGAAAAGCTGGAATTCCAAAAGGCCGGTAAAAACTGTAAGCAAGTGTGGAAAGTCATACAATCCGTCACTTACACAAGCAAATCGCATACTTCATCCTCACCACTCTTGGACTCCCATGCGAATCCTAGCCACGCCCTTTCAAACATAAACTCATTCTTTGCAAGTGCAGGGAAGTTGCTTGCCGAAAACATCCACACAACTTCACCCGAACCTTACAGATGCCCAAATCGCATGAGAAATTCTTTGGTATTGCTCGAGACTGATGAGCAGGAGATAGACCGTACCATAATGTCTCTAAAAAATAGCTCTGCGACTGGATGGGATGGCATTTCATCTGCATTTTTAAAGAAACACAAGGCTATAATTGTTCCTCCTCTTACATACATCTGTAACCTCTGTATGAGAACGGGCATTTTCCCGGACCTCTTTAAAAAGGCAATTGTCCACCCCGTTTTTAAGGCCGGTGATCGGAGCCGGGTTAACAATTATAGACCTATCTCAGTTCTATCTGCTGTGTCGAAGGTGCTGGAAAAGCTTCTAAACACAAGACTTGTCACCTATTTGGAAGCTAATAATTTGTTATCCCCTAACCAATACGGCTTTAGAAAAAACCTTTCTACTTCAGATGCTGTACACAATTTAGTGAGTCATACAGTCTCTAACATTGACAAAAAGCAAAAATGTATCGCGCTATTTCTCGATCTTGCGAAAGCTTTTGACTCAGTTTCAGTCTCTATCCTGGTTTCGAAGCTGGAGGCTCTGGGAGTAAGAGGAACGCAATTGTCTCTGTTTCGGAGTTATCTCCATAATAGAACCCAATATGTGCAAATAGGATCCTATTTTAGCTCTGAGATACCAGTTACCTATGGCGTCCCTCAGGGCAGTATCCTTGGCCCGAGTCTATTCTTGGTGTACATAAATGACATGTGCAATCTTAACCTTACAAATGGTAAAATCTTCTCATATGCTGATGATGCGGCTCTTGTGTTCGCTTCGAATACCTGGGACGATGTATTCCGTCTGGCTCAGGTCGGCTTTAGTGCGGTTGGAAGATGGCTAAATGACAATTTACTCACGCTTAATAACAGTAAAACCAAGTATCTTACGTTTGGTATTCGAAGTACTTCCCTTGTAATGAGTGACAAACTACAAATAAAGGCGCAAGCTCTTTGCGGTAATAACCTTTCGGGCATAAGCAACCCAATACTCATAGAAAACGTTGCTTCGATAAAATACCTTGGTGTCATAATCGATAACAAATTATCTTTCGATGAACATATTACCCAGCTTTCCAAAAGGGTTCGCAAACTCATCCACATCTTTAAATTACTGCGGCACTCCGCGGATTCAGACGTCATGAAGATGGTATACCTAGCACTGTGTCAGTCCATTCTGAATTACTGCATAACATCATGGGGAGGCGCTGGCAGAGCACGTATGATGATAGCTGAGCGAGCACAAAGGTTAATCCTCAAAGTCTGCTGTTTCAAACCCCGCTTCTTCCCTACTACCCAGCTCTACGAATATTGTCAGGTTCTAACAGTTAGACAGTTGTTCGTCCTGGCCACTGTTCTTAAGCAACACACCATAACACACTATGATAGGGAATCCAATAGACGAAATCGCCTTGTTGCCCCATCTACGCAAATAAGGACCTCATTCATTCGTGGATTTTTTATATTCCTCGGGCCCTACCTTTATAATAAACTCCAACATGAATTGCGTCTCCATACCCTAAATTGGTACAACTGCAAATCAGAGCTCCAAAACTGGCTAATTAAACAGTCATATGACACAGTGGAGGATCTAATCCTAGTACCTTCCTAAAAATAATTTTTTTTTTTTCGTTAGTGAAGGTCGCTGCATCTACAGTAACCATCGATCCCAAGACCTCGTCGCAGGGCTAACGCTTTTAATCGTTTCGGAATCATAAACACACACACTAGCACTAACACTCGCATACACGCATTTGCATACACACTCATACACACACACTAACACTCACAATTTATATCATAAACAACACACAAGAACACGTGTACTTAAACTCACTCAAAATTCTCTCTTTTGTATTTATTATTATGTTACCTCGCCGGCTAATTCCTTAGCATGCTAATGTTGTACCTACCGAACTTCTTATAATATGCTATCTTTATATTGAAGCAGTAAGTCATCTCTATAGTGTGAACCTGGTGACCTGTAATTCAGGTTCTTGTTACCTACCACAGGCACCAGCGACCCACAGACAGAATTTTGTTATATAAAATGGCAATCACTAATAGAACAATGTAATTTGTATTTTATTCTGGCTTGTGGTGAGGAAATAAACAAAGGGGGTTGGGTAATGTTGGCGTCGTGTCGGAATTGAGCGGCCATCAATGAAATTGGTATAATATGAAAGTACAGTATAAAGTGATCAAAAGTTACTATGGACAAACTTCTCTAAACTATATCGGGACTTAGCTATACAGGGTGGTATTTTTCAACTTTACTTAGATGGAAGTACTCTAAATACTGAAGATAGCGAATTCCACTGAAAAGAAACATTCCCTTATTTTTAAAAAGAATCAAAACTGCATTCATAGTTTTCTGAAAATGCCACACCCGGTAGTCGAACCGACTAAAATCTTCCGATAACCTTCTATTTCATAGATTTCCTTTTACTTAATTTACCAAGTTTGTTAGAGAGATTTGAACCTTATGATCGACCCTATAGATTGATGTAATAAAAATACAGGGTGTTATTTTTTCGAATTGTAGTCAGTTCGATTATAAGGCGTGGTAAACGAGTTTTCAGCATTCCTTAAATGCAGTTCTGTTTCTTTTTTAAAAACATACTAAACTGTATGCAAAGTTTTCTGAAAATGCCACACCCGGTAGTCGAACCGGCTAAAATCTTCCTAAATCTTCTTAAATCTTCTATTTCATGGATTTTCTTTTATTTAATTTACCAAGTTTGTTAGAGAGATTTGATCCTTATGATCGACCCTATAGATTGATGCAATAAAAATATAGGGTGTTATTTTTTCGAATTGTTCGATTATAGGGCGGCGCAAACGATTTTTCAGCATTCCTTAAATGCAGTTCTATTTCTTTTTTAAAAACATACTAAACTGTATTCAAAGTTTTCCGAAAATGCCACACCCGATAGTCGAACCGACTAAAATCTTTCTAAATCTTCTATTTCATGGATTTCCTTTTATTTAATTTACCAAGTTTGTTAAAGAGATTTGATCCCTATAATTGACCCTATTGATTGATGCAATAAAAATACAGGGTGTTATTTTTTCAAATTGTAGTCGGTTCGATTATGAGGCGTGGCAAATGATTTTTCGAGTCATTCACCATCTCGCGATCGTCAAATTCGCGAGCGCGCGCGAGTTGGCAATTTTTGATTTCGAATTATTTTTTCGTCATCATCTCGCGCGCATGCTAAAGTACAGTTAGATAAAAAAGGATCAAAGAAAACATGAAAAGGAGACTAATGAATACTCGCGTCTTTACCTGCATTGGTTGATGCGCTGCGAATGTTTTTTTTTTCATCTTAGATTTCGATATAGACTTGCGAAGTGAGACTACGCCACTAGGGGGACAAGGCCGATATTATGATATCTGTTATGAGTAGCTATGTCATCTTAATATGCGTCGTATGAAATTGGATTTTTTTTTTGCTTATCTTTTACTTTAGGCTGTATTTAAGATAAATTTCATAATGTTTCACGTATTAAACTAGTTAAAATATTTACAAGAATAAAAAAAAGTATTTATTGCAATTTTTATTTCATTACATATATTTTTTATGATATTTGTAATTCATTTTAAATTAGTATAGTGTTTTAATGTATATATTTATTATAAAAATATTAAATAAAGCTATTATTTTTGTTGGAATAAAAAATGGATAAATAGTTAGGGTAAGTAGTTCGGGTATCGAATAATTCCTCCTCATCGATTTTTACTGGTAAAGTGCCCAAAAGACGGGCGGCATTGCGCCGTCGGATGGTAAGCTTTTTTTTATGGCAAACTAATTTCGTATCTTTTTCAAGGATCGTATATTTTCCACAACCTTTTTTTTATTAGACAGTTTTTATTATTATTTAAGCATCGTGTTGTAAAATATAATTCAAGAATAAAATATACCTAATCGATTACTATAAAAACGATTATATATTTCCCACGCTTCCCCAAAAGCGATTTCAGGAGTATTTTTACTGTGAATCCCTTAAAGTAGGTATATATGTTACGGGCAACTTGAGAAATCTGGTCCCTATGAATAGTGACCGGCCTGTATACATAGATAATGCCCTTCTCACATGGGCAATTTGATAAAATTTCATTTCTAATTACTTTTCCCGGTCAGTATGAATCCTCAATATTATGCCCTTGCCTTGGGCAAAATGATAAAAAAATTAAATGAAGCATTTTTGTTTATTAGCGTTAAAAAATACCTAACCTAACCTGGCGTGTGGGATATATACCAGTACATTGCAGTAAAATTTTATGCATTTAAGTTAAGATTGCCGTTTAGTAAAAATGTGGCAGCCTTTTGTGTTTTTTATGTATTGTGGAGGTAAGTTTTACATTTAGCTTAGGTATAAAAGCTATACAAATAAAGAAAATTGAATGTCTGTAACTTTAAAATAACAGCTTTTTAACTGAAATTGTAACACACAAAAAGATGGATAGACAGAGTTACTTTCTCATTTATGTTATTAGTATGTATACGAGATACCTACCTATAACAAAATAGTTTTTTTTTTAATTTTGTGATCTGTCTACGGATTGTTGGCTACGGATAGTCTCCAAAGTGGCTGAACCGATTCTGGAAGGACGTCTCGTAATATATTATCTCGTAGTATTTATAACATAATATATATATACATTTCTTTATAACATACAAAATAATAGCTTCTTCCACGTCCATTTTCTAAGCTCTGCCGAAACAAACTGACAAACTCTCGCAAAACGCGGTAGCGCTTATACCTCGGGATCGGGACCCGTATCTTAGACCTGAATCACGAGACTAACGAGGTCCTAGCTCCCGCCGTAGTACCTCATGCTATCCTCAAAAGACACATTTTAGGTACAAGATATAATGTTCCGAGTAACCACTGACCTCCGTTAACGCGCGTTACATGTGAAGCTAGCCTAAAATATCCTGTACATTTAAAATAGGTACCTAATTTAATCTATTACAACGTTTTTGTAGCTGACTGTACACAAATACGTCATATTTTCACAAACGCGCGAGTTAATGACACAAAAATAATTCAAAATCGAAACTTGCCAACTCGCGCGCGCTCGCGAATTTGACGATCGCGAGATGGTGAATGACTCGATTTTTCAGCATTCCTTCAATGCAGGGCTGTTTCTTTTTTAAAAACACACTAAACTGTATTCAAAGTTTTCTGAAAATGCCACACCTAGTAGTCGAACCGAATAAAATCTTTCTAAATCTTCTATTTCATGGATTTCCTTTTATTTAATTTACCAAGTTTGTTAGAGAGATTAGATCCTTATGATCAACCCTATCGATTGATGCAATAAAAATATAGGGTGTTATTTTTTAGAATTTTAGTCGGTTCGATTACAGGGCGTGGCAAGCGATCTTTCGAAATTCCTTAAATGCAGCTTTGTATTCTTTTTTAAATAAGAGAGTGTTTCCTTTGAATGAAATTAACTATCTCCGGTAGTAAGAGTAGGTACTCGTACCCGGTTCGACTACCGTGTGTGGCATTTTCAGAAAACTTTGAATACAGTTTAGTGTGTTTTAAAAAAAGAAACAGCCCTGCATTGAAGGAATGCTGAAAAATCATTTGCCACGCCTCATAATAGAACCGACTACAATTTTAAAAAATAACACCCTGTATTTTTATTGCATCAATCAATAGGGTCAATTATAGGGATCAAATCTCTTTAACAAACTTGGTAAATTAAATAAAAGGAAATCCATGAAATAGAAGATTTAGAAAGATTTTAGTCGGTTCGACTATCGGGTGTGGCATTTTCGGAAAACTTTGAATACAGTTTAGTATGTTTTTAAAAAAGAAGTAGAACTGCATTTAAGGAATGCTGAAAAATCGTTTGCCCCGCCCTATAATCGAACAATTCGAAAAAATAACACCCTATATTCTTATTGCATCAATCGATAGGGTCGATCATAAGGATCAAATCTCTCTAACAAACTTGGTAAATTAAATAAAAGGAAATCCATGAAATAGAAGATTTAAGAAGATTTAGGAAGATTTTAGTCGGTTCGACTACCGGGTGTGGCATTTTCAGAAAACTTTGCATACAGTTTAGTATGTTTTTAAAAAAGAAACAGAACTGCATTTAAGGAATGCTGAAAACTCGTTTACCACGCCTTATAATCGAACTGACTACAATTCGAAAAAATAACATCCTGTATTTTTATTACATCAATCTATAGGGTCGATCATAAGGTTCAAATCTCTCTAACAAACTTGGTAAATTAAGTAAAAGGAAATCTATGAAATAGAAGGTTATAGGAAGATTTTAGTCGGTTCGACTACCGGGTGTGGCATTTTCAGAAAACTATGAATGCAGTTTTGTTTCTTTTAAAAAATAAGGTAAAGTTTCCTTTAAGTAGAATTCGCTATCTTTAGTATGAGGGTACTTTCCTTGAAGGTAAAGTCGAAATGTTCCACCCTGTATATCGCAGCTCCGATATTACTTACAATGAAAATAATGACATTCGTACGTGTGTTTAACACAGTACAATGAAGTGGTATCAAAATTAATTATGGCCGCTGAAAAAATTAAGAACGCCACTGTCCATACTAGATTACCCAATCCCCTTTTTATTATTATTATTATTACATCTACGTGACTATTCATGTTTCTATCCTCAAGTCAATATTCGTGATCTATTTCGAAACTCATATCCGTTTAATTAAATTTTAGCGAGGTAATCTTATTAAAGAGGGCCAGTGGAATCAACGTGTATGAGTTCTGGCTAAATGTATTTCATATTTTACACACGACTGCCCTTCCCTACGTTACGAACTTATTAAATTTTCTGAGTAATCAATCACTGGGAATCTAATTTAATTTGCTCACTGACTCTATTATATTTTTTTCTAATATAATGTGTAATCTCATTTGTATAACTTTGTGGCTTAATCTTTCTCACAAGAAAATAATGAACAATTTACCAAGTAGAAACTACTATTTCAAGATCGACAGAATCTCATAGAGTTCATCCTAGCGTTTTATCATGCAACGGAGTGCAGTGAAATTGACAGACTGATTAAAAAAAAAACTATGTATGTTCTGTCCTATCTCTTCGATGTCCCTACGTAAATGACGTCAATAAAGCACTTCTTTTAGACTTTGTTCTGGAATATCAAGAATCCTGAATGCTACGTTTTTCCGATTGAAATTTATAATCCAATAATATCGACAAATAAATTTTACGGAAGCGAAGATAAGGTATCAACATCCCGTTTAATTTGCCATTAGGTGAATAAAGAAATTCAAATTGAAAAAGGGAAATCCGTATAATCAGATCGAATATAAATCAGCATTGGTGGTTTCGAATTAAGCGCTTGCGGCATTTCAGCCGCAGGCTTTATGTCCAATATCTATTAATAGCATGCAAGTCAGCAAACAGGAACGTTATTTTATTATATTGTTTGTATTGTTTTGCACTTATATACTATGGGGGAGCTTTTGCTATGGAAGGTTTTGGAACGATTGGATGGGGAAATTTGACAGCCTTTGGTAGTAATAGAATAGTTACTAAGTATATGTTGCATATTAACTTTACGTGTGCCATATTTGGAGCTTGAATATAGATAAATGTCAGTGTTACTGCAATATGATATCAACGACCCTCAGTGCTAGTTTGTAAATTGCATGATTTTTTTATGAGTCAACCACTTTGCGACCGATTCACAGTTATTCAACTCATAAAACTCATCTGCGATACTTATTTCGTTGAGCTTATCGATACCTACTCAATTTGCCACTTGATTTACCCTCGCAAAAGAATGCAAGCTCGGTTCAGAGTTGCCGACTGCTGCCGACAGCCGACTAATTTGGACAAACCTCGAGCATATGCTGCATTCTCAGTGTAGGCGCAGTGGTGACAAGTAGAACTCAGCTTCATCCCTCAAACAAACGTGGACTATGTTTGAGAGATAAAGATGAGCCGTGTAGTGAATTAATTATAAAATACCGTTGGCATCTCAGTCCTATAAGCCGCTACGAATATGATGCTTGATTTTGATTAATATTTTAATCAAAGCTCTCTCCATCCAGACATGATTGACATCCGCTTTTAATGCTCCGCTATATACCTACTATTTACTTATCTGCTATATACTATTAACCGACAGTTCAGATAGTAACACGCTTTGCAGTGGCAGCAGAACAACTATTTAGACGTTAAAGGCTGTACGTGACCCGGGAAACTCAGTAAACCGTTTCCCCAAACTACCATTAAGAGATGCTCGGTAACCGAAGGAACACGTTATGGACCGAGCCAGGTATCATAGTAGATCTATTCAATTATATTACACCGCTATAATATGTGTGTATGTCGTACATTTGACGTAGTTCTAAATTGAGTACCTACGTGAATCAACGGTTAATTTTATTACGAGTATTTCTGTTAGTGTACCATTACTGTTAGTGTATTTTGTAAATGGATGATGTTAGAAACAGGCTTTAAAAATGTAATAAAATTTAGTTTAACTTGGTTTTCCTCTACGTTATGATATTTAAATGATTTTTCGTGTTTTCGATCTTAGGCCATCCGTGAGATGGGCATTTCCCTCGCACTGCGGAAATGTGTATTTAATGTATTGTATATTCTTTCTGCACAGATAAGGAAAAAAAGAATAAACCAAGACAGTTTTTCAGTATCAATTCGTTTACACATTTTAATGAATACGCGTTTAAAACAAGTACCTAAAAAATAAATAAGATTTCATTGTTATAGCTATTTTAATCGTTCTTGTATATCTTTTGAAATAAAAGTGCCCACACTTCCAAGTTGACCACTGTCTGTGTCATCCACGACCAGATACGTCATTAACAGCTTCTAACCACGTTTGGCAAAGTTCCAGTTCTGAATACAGACGAAAACTCACTGGTCACTAATCAGCACATACTTACATAAGTGCATTCACGAGATTAATGAAAGAGGGGTTCGATTAATTAACAAATAATGGTTCCTTATTTCATGTAATGGTTACCATGATTTTCAATAATGCAGTTGTTGAAACATTAAGGTATTTGAGTGAGTGCGGGTGATATAGGGTTTGAATGATCGATTCGTTTATCTAGTTTCAACTCCGACGTTGGAAAAATATGTGTACGTACAAACTTATAGTTTACCTACTAGCTGTTGTCCGCGGCTCCACCCGCGTGGATATCGGTTATCGTGACCAAACATAGCCTATTTCCTTTCCTAAGGTCTAATCTTACTTTGTACCAAATTTCATGAAAATCGGTTTAGTAGTTTACGCGTAAAAGCATAACAGACAGTCAGACAGACACTCAGAAAGACAGACAGACAGAGTTCTTTCGCATTTATTATATTAGTATGAATTATTGAGCTGAGTGCGACTTTGCGTCCAACATGTCCATACAAATAATTTCATATTCAATCTGTCGAATCAATATGTTGACTCAAATTATCCAATCAATCTGTCCAAATCAATTTGTAGTAGTCGTGCTTTACTCATGAATCAATACAGCATGTTGCAAATGTAGAAAATAACATGACGTCACTTATTAATTCATATTCGTAATATACGCAATCAATTTAAACGTCCGGATATGAACAGCCTGTCTAATTTTCTTCCCGCTTTCAATCCTTGTGAGGCTTGAGCAAGAATAACTGATGTATTTTAAAGTGCCTTTAAATGTTCCTAAGATTCGAGTATCACTCTTGTGAATATTATACGAAGCGGTTGCTTGCCATTTTACTATTCAAATCTTCTTAAGCTGTGTTATAAATAAACACGCTGTATATATATATTTTAGATTAGTCTGTGGCGTGTTTAATTAATTATGTTAATTTAAAAAAATATTGTAATTACTTACTAGAAAAAAATAGCTGTGAGTTTTTTTATTGCTAGGCTCTTTTCTTACACTTTTTTTTTAACCTATTGCTTTTGGGTTATTGGACGATTCGCACGAAATGGTAAAAGTATTAATCTTGATATTCATAATTGTTACTTTGTGTCTTACATGATTGAAGATATTTGATTTTGAAATATGTAGTCGGCATGCTTAAAAGTATTGACTGAAGTAGGTCCGGTCAATTGGGCCAAGGATTATATAGGTAGGGGATAGAAGGATCACCAGCTCAACACAAGGAGAGTCCCTTCACTCTGCAGGAAACTGCGACTGACGGAACTGTCGGGTTTATTAGTAAGAAGTGCTTGAAGTGAAAAAAAAATAACTTTGAAAGTGTACAACCTTGAAGTTAAGACTGTAATATTCAACGAAAATGTATAAAGAATTTATATAATAATAACTTTCAGCAGCAAGCCTTATCTTATTAACCATGACCAACTTTTTCATTAACACTTTATACTAAATATTTTATTCAAATAATTTCCAACACAACTGTGCTGCTTATTTGCGCTCTATACTGTAACGAGATATACGACTTTAAGCTACATCGATAAAGTCTAAAATGTAATGGCATTTTTTTGCAGTATCAGTGGTATAACAGTGGTTGACAATTCGGGGTCGAATATTGACATTTATGTCATTACTTACGACATAAAGCAAGTACTTCTTGGGTAAATTCTACTAAAGTAATCGCAAAATAAGAAGCCCGCTTGGACAGTTCAAGTCCATGAAGTTCTCAATTTTGAGAACGTAAAACAATGACATTTTTCAAACGTAGAATGACATTTTTCATTGATGGGTACCGCCCACTCCGCTGTGCTGTCCATAACGATTTTTTCATACTGTCCATAGACAAGAGAATAATTGGTTAAGGAAAAAATAAATCGATCACGATACCTATATTTTTTATATTTTAATTTTACAAGCTTAATTTCTTTAACCAGTTGCAGCAATTCAGCTCTTTACTATTTCGTATCAGCTTCAACCAAAAAGACCAGGCTTTGTAGCCATGCTACTAAATCGGCCTTTTTGTTTGCTTGAGTAGGTGCTTTATCTATTTTAACTGTGTGGTACGGTGCATTGTACCTAATAAGTATGCACTGTCCAGGGAGGTTTGCTAACAGGTTAGTAAACCACTCTGTGATATTATTTTGTACTTTTAGACTCAAATGCGAGCAAGGTATCATTCACAAAACCACCACTAGCTGACCCGACGACGTGGCAGATGATTAAGCGTCCACCTTTTCCTATTGGCACTTTTGAGCAAGAGGCCTTGGTATCATCTGTCCATGACTGCGGCACGGTATGATTCAAGTTCAGCCAAGTCTCATCGAAAAATATGACATCATCCCAATTTGTGACTTTGTTGTGTTTGCTGTTGTCTAGGTTTTTTTATTCCAAGGCTTCAAATATCATCTTAAGTCACCCCGGGACCATGGCTGCTAGAAAGTAGCCGACGTAGGGTTAAAAGTAAATAGCTAGTGTCATAAATCGCGATAGAATCCGTTAAAAAGTGGTTTCATTTCAATGAGTGATATAAGCATAAACTTCAGACAGTAGGTATCAAGAAAATGATTTAGGTACTAAAGATTCACTTTCACGCGATTTTTATTGGTTATTGAGTGAATATTATTGTAATAAAAATGTTAAATGAAAGAAAATTTACTTTTCGTAGTATTGTATTGTTTCAAAATACCTACAATATCAAAGTTTAAATTAAATTTTCTAATTAGAACTTTAATCCAATGAACTTTAAAAAAAATATGCATACAAACTTGAATCGATTTATCTTGAGTATCGTGTACCGAGTGGTGTTGTTACATCACTAGTTACGTCCAAAAGACAAATGTCATAGTGGGCCTCTTATTCTGAGATCAGTATAGAGCTCGACGTAAGTGGCCAGACATTTGTTTCTTTCATGGTCTAAAATACACAAGGCAATATACATAGGACTGAAATGTTACACAGCTAAATTATGTAAATGAACGTTTGAAATTTCATTCAGTAGTGCTAATTCCAGTTGTTACCAGCAAAGTGGTTATCCCCTTGATGCCAACAACACAAAACAACTAAGCGAGTTTGGTAAAATTCACCTTTCATATTGTAACAAGTATTAATGTAACTACGATGTAACAGAGGCGGGGAATTCATCCTCACACATTGCGACCGGAAACGGTGCGCACTGTGCGGTATGAAAGGAACTTTATCCCTCGCACACTCAAGCTGTGGAATGCTCTCCCCGCGATGTTTTTCCCAAGCGACTACAATATGGGGTTCTTCAAGAAGGGCATTAGAAGGTTTCTTCAGGGTCGGCAGCACGGGTGTGATGCCCCTGGTGTTGCATTCGTCCATAGGCCACGGCCCTCCGAATCAGAAGGTCCATAAGGGAAAAATAACCACTTTCCATCAGGTGGGCCGTGTGCTTGTCTGCCACCTAAGTGGTATTAAAAAAAGCTAGGTGGAACGAGGTGGATACGAGTAGTAGTTTTTCATAAAATACAACCACTTTTCAATCAATTTTGTGAATGTGCATAGTTGACTAAAGCTTGAAAGATAGGATGTTTTGAACCCGAAAGGATCTATATCCCTATTGTCGCATTGTATGTTTTACAAAGAAGGACAGCCTCCGTGGCGTAGCGGTAGTGAACGCGGCCGCTACGCAGGAGGCGTGGGTTCGATCCCCGCTCAGTGCAAATATTTGTGTTCAAGAAATATGGGTATTTGCATTGGTCTGGTCGTGCCTCGGAGAGCACGTTAAGCCGTCGGTCCCGGTTGCCATAAGAACATCTATGGCAGTCGTTACGGGTAGTTGGTGCCCTAAAAAGTCCAAAAACAACTAGTCTAGCTGCAAAGCTTCGATATCGCCTAATGTTAACATTGGGTCGTGGAGGTCAGATGGCAATCGCTTCACGGAAAATATCGAGGTCTAGCCAAATCTGTAGCTATGACTGGTAAAAGCGAACCTCAGACTCCGAGCTGAAAGCTTCGGATGCGACTGGGAATTAACGCTAAGAGGAAGAAGATGTTTTACAAAGAAGGCGATCTGTTACAACTCGATGTTTACCTTGCGTAGCTAAGCATTGTGTTACTAAAAATAATGCTATAATCAAACTTCTAAAGCCTATAATACATACTCGTAGAAATATTTTCCCCTAAAGAGAGCCGAAGTATTAAAATGCAAATTAAATGTTTTGACTATATATTCATTTTAATTCCGTGTAAGCCTCGCTTAAGGCCTTCTTAAGTCTTCTTCTCGCTTAAGTCTTCTTCTGCCAGCAAAGATTCTAGAAAAGCTAAGGTATAGGTCCTCTTTAGATACTTCGATGGCTACTTCTACTCTCATTGTTTAAAAAAAACCTAGTGTGGGCACTTTGTATTTGAATATTTAATTTATTTTTGTATCTTTATTATACAGCAGTTAATTTAACTCACACGTAACACCATTAAAAGTAGGTAGATACTATACTGCCTATGGCAATAGGCTCGCCACCTATTACATTGGGACCTAAACATAAACGGCGAAATGTGGGTGCTAGCACCTCTGCCTACCCCTTCGGGGATATAGGCGTGAGTTTATGTTATTGTTATGTTATGTTAGATACTATACTTGATAAAGATTAGTTCGTAAAAAATCGTACCGTAAACGCGTAAAACCAATATTTATTGCCTGAAAATGTTTATTCAAGCGGGCCGAAACCCTTTGAATGTCAAAAAAGATAAAAAATAAGCTACTTTCAAGTGAAAACCCCTATCAACGGTGGTTCACTGGACCATTATATCAGCCGTCGCCAACAAGCGCTTGACAGTTTATAGGTACTTAACTATATATCTTCATTTTTTAAATTGATCATATTTTATAACCTCAAATACAAAAAAAAAGTATAGCGTAGGTACACTTACTTTTACCTTTTTTCTCAGGTCACTCAGGTGACTATTACGGAAAACTTTATGGGTGTTACCTAAGGAATAGCCTTTCTGAGTTTCTTTTTTTAAATATTAGTTATCGAAATAACTAGTATTCCCATTAACTCCTCCAGTTAAGCTCAACTGCTTGTGTTAGGAGAGTTGAAGACGAACCAAGACGGGTTCAAGCTGGACCTCTCAATCATAAGCCTTTACAACTAAGCTACCGAAGTTCAAAGTCAAAAACCATCAATAACGAACTAAGACTAGGCTGTAACCCTAAGTTAATTAACCAGATACCATGAAAGCACACTCAGAAGCACATTAGGAGCAGAGGTAGACCCAAAAAAGTTGCATGGATTGCGTAAAAGAGGCTAGTGACAGAGGCAAAGAAGGTACTGACTGAAGAAATTACATCTGACAGGAATGTATTGAGGAGAATAACAATTTGGGCCGACTCCGAATAATTGAGATAAGGCCGCTAGATGATGAGAAGTACAGTTGGGGGTTAATTATTATATCGAAGTTCATCCAAATCCATAGTTAGACTAGTAAATTGGACCCCAGATTACGAAGCGAAAGCTTCAGATGCGACTTTTTTTTTGCAAAAATCAGCTATTCCGGTTAAGTAACTTCTAGCACGAACCTCGTCTACCTCTAACCCCGCGTTTACATACTGCCGCTCGCATTGCTCATCGTGTTGCAGGAAATATTCGCGCGATTAATGCCCGAGCATTCACACACTCCCATCATCGCGTTGGTCCGCATTACAGTATTCGCCCTGCAACGGAGACGGACGTAAACGTATGGAGGACAACGCTGTAGCAGTGTACGCATTATGCTTTTACAGCATAGCGAATTAATTAAATAGATTATTAATAAAAACTATCACTTTCAACTACTATACACTTTCCGTAGATCGATATAAATATTTCTAAAAGTAAATATTCGAGGAGCAATAACGAAAGTCGTGTTTACTGATTAGCGCCATCTAGCGGTCTCGTATAGTTCATCGCGCTAGTATTGCCGCTCCTTTGACTCGCGCCGCCAAGCCGATATTCGCAGTAACATACGCGGCAGTACTCGCGGCATGACGAATATGGGTCCATATTGGCTTACATAAACTTTTAAATCCTATTCTTTGTCTTACTACCGATTTGTGCTCATAATAATCACTCTTCAAAATTTTCTTTTTCATATATTTTTTATTCATACATTTCTATTCCTAACAACGGAGTTCATAACCGTTAGTGATCATATTTTTTTTATTCATAACTTTTTCTTCATAACATTCAATTATCATAATTGTTGTATTACCTTTATTAATACAAAAATTATGAATTTTTGTATTAATAAAGTTATGAATTTTTGTATTAATAAAGGTAATTAGGAAAAAGTATTACCAAGAAAATATTTTAACTCATATTATCATTTTTCTAGAGTGACAAATTTTGTTTTAAATTTGTTTTTGGATTAAATATAGTAATTTCTGCATGGTTATAAAAAAAAATAACCACGAAGGCTAATGCGGGAGCTTCGCTCCGCTCCGCTCCCGCATTAGCCTTCTAACCTAATCTATCCAAGTCGGATACGGAAAATACGGATAAAAACACTTATGATTAAGAAATATGAAACGCCCCTGGTGTTGCATACGTCCATAGGCCACGGTAACCACTTTCCATCAGGCGGGCCGTGTGCTTGTCTGCCACCTAAGTGGTATAAAAAAAAAAGTTATTTATTGAAATGATTATGAGTTTCAATTATTAGTATAAACAAATTTATGAAAACAAATATTAGTAGGTAACAACAAATTTACGATAAGTGATATTATGAATTTCAATGATTATATATTTCAATATTTATTTGTAAAATTTTTATGAAGAATGATCATTATGACTTTAAATGGTATGAGAAAATTTTTCGGAAATCCGATGATAGGAGTTAAAAAGTTATGTAAGAAAATGCGCACCCGACGAATATACCATTCACACTACGTCTCTGCCCACTTCTCTCGCCACTTCCCTCGCTCTGCCGCGAGTATGTAAACGCAGCTTAAGGAAAGTTAAACGATTTTTAATTACAAATTTAATTCAATCGGAAGTGAATTAAAGCGCCTGAAAATGTATTACGGTATTACGAAAACGCTCTGCGTGATCCTTAATTAATAAAGTTAAATGTTAAGAACATCGTGTTCGAAGTAATAGCACTCTTAGCAGTGGCCTCATAATCACAGGAATTCATAAAACCGAAATAATTTCGAGCATGTGTTACCAAATCGGGGTTATTACAATGTTCATAAAAATATTCTGAAGAATAGCTGAAACCATATATGTAGAAATGTGAAGATATTATGACTACGATAAATTCACTCAATATGTAGCATTATATGAAAACGGAACTGGTCATTTTGAGAATACAGTAACTATTTGTAATCATAATTCTCTTTTCTTGTTCCACACATTTAGAACCTTAGTGCATCCTGCCTTTCGACTACGGTAGCTGGAAGATGAGCATATACTACGCCACTCAATTTTCATTCATCCCTGTGATATTTTTAACCAGCTGAATGAAAATTAAGTGGCGTAGCGGTAGTGCATTTGACTACTATGTAGGGGGCGCGGGTTCGATACCTGTTGCAAATAATTGTATGCATTGGTCTGGGTGGTTTCGTGTCTCGGAGAACACGTCTCGTTGGTCCCGGTCGTCGTACGTACATCTATGGCAGTAGTTACGGATAGTTGGACCCTAAATGGTCCGAACTGGTTCAACTGCAAATGCTTCCCAGATTCCTTATTTCCTAGAGCTAACTGTTATAAGTAATTTATAAGGGACAACGATCTACCTACAGGTACTACTAACCAACTCTGAGTATTGGGTGTAATAAAGATATGTATTATTAGTTTATAATACTAAAATTGTGTTTTTTTTGTAAACACAATTATTATATATTTACAAATACGCATACACTGGAATACATTATTTTGTCGTGGCTACATGTTGCAATTTCCCTTGTCACCTGCGGCCGTCGCTAAGCCAAGTCCCGTGTAATGTTACGAGACAATTTAATACTTGTATCACCACACAACAGGAATCGGCTTATGTATACTTAGCTTGTTCTAAAATACAAAAAAAAAGAAACGTATCATTTGTAAAAAATAAGATCATCATAATATAGAACATTACGTTTTATTACCTATCTGTTTTGGAGTAAATAAAGAGAGCATAAAAGTCATCGGTCGAAACCGCGTTATGGCCCATTCAGCTATACGTATTACTGGCACATTTTCTGGTTTTATCTTCAGTGCATAAAATGTGGTTCGATTCTCTCGAAAGAACCTGTATGAGATAAGTATTATGAAGATTTATACTTTATTCGCAGAATTCTAAGGCATCGTGACATCATATTTTTCAATTTGAAGAATATGAGCTGTTGCTGATTGGCTGGTAGATGTAGAACAAACTGTAGAATATGATCGAAAACGATATTAGGATAGAATAAAAAACATAAATATTTGATCAACATCATTATCGGTATCTGAATGGTTGGTAAGCCAGCCGAAAGAAGGAATTTAAACCGACTGAAAAAAGGAGGATGTTCTCAATGCGATTGGTTTTTCATGCATGTACACCGATTACTCTGAGATTTATTATCGGATTCATGTGATTCTTCTTCAGTTTGATACGGAATAGGTACCATTTGGTCCCATAAAAATGTTCTTTCCTTCTTTTTCATTTATCACGTGAAAATAAAGACTAAAATGCCATTTGCCGTCAAGGCATACGAGTTGAACTAACATTAAAAGTGCACCAATGGATGTTTTGGTATTGTTAATACGGTAGCCGAGTGCACAAAAATGCTTTATAAATTTCGTTCTAAAATGCTAAATGTGGATGTTATAAAACTCTGGTTACTCCTACGGGAATTCACAAACATTATTCACAATTATCATTATTATCCCGTAACTAAAGCTAAACATATCCAAGACAAAGATTGTTTTGCGTCTCGTCGTTACGGGTAGTTGGAGCCCTAAATAAACAGTCCAACAACTGGTCTGGCTGTAATGCTTCGATATCGCCCAATAACGCCATTGGGTTGTGGAGGTCATATGGCAGTTGCTTTACGGTAAAAAACGAAGTCCAACCAAATCCGCAGTTAGACTGGTAAAGCGGACCCCAGACTCAGAGGTGAAAGCTTAGGATACGACTGGAATTAACGCTAGGATGAAGAAGATTCACAATTATCATTATATCCCGTAACTAAAGCTACATATCCACATAAAGATTGCGGTGGATCGCTATAGTATGCCGTATTAAAGGCGAGGATTCCCTTGCGTCTCGTCGACCAACCGCAAGCCTTATCGACACCACATTGCCAGCGTAATGCCGCCATCGATAGTATCTGCCCTACTTTTATTCAAGCTCATATAGCGGTACAAAACAATTGTATTTTTTTTACTAGCTTTTGCCCGCGGCTCCACCCGCGTGATGTCGGTTATCGCGACCAAATATAGCCTATGTCCTTTCTCAAGGTCTAATCTACCCCTATATCAAATTTCATCAAAATCGGTTCAGTGGTTTGGGCGTGAAAGCGAGACAGACAGACAGACAGACAGAGTTACTTTCACATTTATAATATTAGTAGGGATGTCCTTTCTCAAGGTCTAATCTACCCCTATACCAAATTTCATCAAAATCGGTTCAGTGGTTTGGGCGTGAAAGCGAGACAGACAGACAGACAGACAGACAGACAGAGTTACTTTCACATTTATAATATTAGTAGGGATTAAATTTCGACAGCACGAGTGTGACGCCCCTGGTGTTGCATACGTCCATAGACCACGGTAACCACTTTCCATCAGGTGGGCCGTGTGCTTGTCTGCCACCTTAGTGGCATAAAGAAAAAAAAATTGAAAAAGTGTCAGATCATAAAGTTAAAAAAATATTTAGATATGTTTACAAAAACCGACTTGCCGGGTTCACCCGAGTCATACTTCGCCTGCAATATTAATTTTGAAATAACATATGGGAATCTACCGGATTACCTATTGACGTTTATGATTACTGCTTCGCTCCTTTTAGTAGTAGCGTGATGATATATAGCCTTTTTTATCGTGGACCGCCGGAGCCGGTGGGGGAGGATATGTCAGACTTGAACCGAGTACGGGGTATGTTGGGCCAAGTGTCATAATGTCCAAGAAGGCATAACGTCCAGTTGTTATCGACTAAAACGCACGCCATCTGTGGGTCGTGGGTTGCTGGAGGTGAGATTGCCTGAGAGATATCTATCGTAAACTGATGAAATATAGCCTACAACTTTTCTTGATAAATGGTTTATTCAGCACACCAACAAACCAACAAACTCTTTAGCTTTATAATATTTAGTATAGATTGATATAGTTTGACGATTCAGCGAGCCTATATCACGAAACCAAGCCTTTGTCTATATATATTTCTTCTGCTGGCACCCATTGCGAAATTATCAGCAGCGTTTGTCTCCTTATTCGTAACGGAAACGAGAGAACCGAGTAATATTGTTTCCAGCGGCTAGAATACCGCGAGTTCCGAGCCGCTAATGCCTTCCTTCCTTTAACAGGTTCTGTTTACAGATAAATTTAAAGTTCCCATTGAAACTGTTAGGCTTGTAATGCAATAATAAATATATGCTTCTATTAGATAATTGCGGAAACATTAAATAGTTTTATTTAGTTTTAACTATATCTACATTATGTAGATTAATTGAAGATTCTGAAAGATTCATTAATGAACGAATGTTGAAATTGATGTTTCAACTCTGTTCCTAATGACCTCTATTTTCCTTTTTATTTAAGGAACAGCCCCTCTAGACAAGTGGCAATTCGTTGCTCGGCGTATGATGGAATAGAATGCTAAATGTATGGGATTTGACGTATATGACAGGCGTCAACGAATATCAAAAACGTCAAATCCTATACATTTGTCATTCTATTCCATCATACGCCGAGCAACGAATTGCCACTTGTCTAGAGGCCCAGCCCCCCTAGACAAGTGGCAATTCGTTGCTCGGCGTATGATGGAATAGAATGCCAAATGTATGGGATTTGACGTATATGACGGCGTCAACGAATGTCAAAAACGTCAAATCCTATACATTTGTCATTCTATTCCATCATACGCCGAGCAACGAATTGCCACTTGTCTAGAGGGGCAGGAACGCGTGCGATATTGTCGATCGATAATAACACGCTTATTTGAATAAGACTTTATAATTTCCAAGAAAACTAACGCTTTGTGTTGTTCCAGGCGCGCTGGAGGGCGGCGCGCTGGGCGGCGGCGGCGGCGGCGCCGGCTCGCCGCCCGCGCCCAGCCTCGGCGCCAGCCGGCACAGCCTCATAGGTGAGTACCTCTTTACCTTCATGTGTGGAATCCTCTACGGGTACCACTACACTGGGGCTAGCGATAACGGAGCTATGCCGAAACGGACTTAAACCACACGGTGGTGTTCCGTCATGGTAATATTGTAATGCCTCGAGTATATTGCTCGGGACTTATACCTTGGACCTAAAATGTGCTCAAAATGTGCTCTATACGTCCAGTACACGTTTCTTGGACGTCTTTTGAGGATAGCACGGGGTGCTACTGCGATGGACGAGCCTAAATTCACCAAGCATAGATTGTTCCAAAACAATTCGCGCGCGCCAGGGCCTCGTTTGTCTTGCGATTTAGGTCCAAGATACGAGTCCCGGGGAATACCCTGACATAGAAATTCCCCGATAATACGTGAGTAGTCCTTTTTGTATGTGTGGTACTTACTCCTCACGGGTAAAAAAAAAAAACAGGGTAGTGAACAACACGTTATTTTTTCTGCTCCCAGGAAATTATTTTATTTTTATTAAATTACAATACTGTTTACCTATTTTATGCATTCATCACAAAGCTAAAGTGTCTATCTGCCGGTTATACTGTTTTCCTTCTTCAATCTCCACGCTTCACTTTTTATACTTCACACTCTTGACTATCTTATTTTGAATCTTCACTATGGAGAAGGCTGTTGCGGAAATGAAGACTGACTTCCACAAAAGAATGGCGGCATTCGAAGAGGCACTCCAGAGGACAGCTAACACACCGGGTACGGTCTCATCTCTGGCGACTGAGTTTGCTGCTTACCGGGCTGATGTCACAAAGTCGCTGTGTCTGCTGCAGCAACAAATTGAGGCCCTGACACAGACGGTGGACTCTATGGAAACACAAAGGCGACGTAAGATATTGCTGTTTCATGGTGTCAACGAACAAGCTGAGGAGAACACCGCTGATATCATAGTTGGCATTGTCAATCAGCAATTGGGCATCTCGGACTTTGGTGCAGGGGCTGTACGACGGTGCCACAGAATGGGTCGTCCGTCATCTAACAAGAAGCCAAGACCCATTCTTGTCAAGCTGCAGGCTGTGGACATCCGCGATAGGGTGTGGTACAGTAAAACGAAGCTGAAAGGTTCTGGAGTCACAATGTCCGAATTTCTCACTAAGACACGGCATGACCTGTTCTTGACAGCGCGTGAGAAACTAGGCGTCTCCAAATGCTGGACCAGAGAAGGTAGTGTTTACGTGCTGGTTGCGGACAGTCCACAGCGAGTCACTTCACTGAGCCACTTTAGCCGGATCTGCATGGAGCCTGAGAGGCCTGAGAGGCCTGCTGCTGCGACGAAGACGGCGACGGTGCCCGCGGCGACGAAAGCCCGACGAGCTGCGGTTACCAAAAAGTAATCGCATTTGTTCTCTATGTACGCTGGGTCCAGGTAGATATATGTTTAGTTTACCCACTATCTTTCTTAAACTGCACTACCAAATTTTACTTCTGACTTTGTTTAATCTTTTATTTTCGATCTAACCACAATTTTATTGTAAAACAACATTGCACTCGTCAACAACAATGACAATGACATTTGTCACAGCTGTCACGCGGTTGTCACTAGGGTGCGTTCCATTCTTTGAGTATGGAAGTATATGGAGATGAAATACCTACGAAAAAAAACTGTATACCTAAACTTGGATGAGAACGGAAAATGGCGTCTATAATAGGGAAGCCCAGTAAACTGTCGATAACCACCTTATCGATATAAAAGAAGCACAGACTAAAAATGTAAACAAGGGTTTAAACTATTAATCTATCTTCTATCTATCTATACTATTATATAATTGTAAATTGAAAATGTTTGTCCGCGATGGACGCAAAAACTACTAAATGGATTTTGATGCAGTTTTTTTATTAGAAAGGTCTTGTTGGAATTTAAAATCTTACGTCTGTTTTACTGCAATCGGTTGAGTAGAACCGAAGATAAGAGATCCACGCGGGCGGAGCCGCGGGTGAAAGGCTAGTATTTAGCTTAAATTTGCTAAATATAATAGTTTGAACCATTGTAAACCTTTGAGAATGCCGTAAGGCGAAACCGGTTAGGCAACAAAAAATAAAACAATTGTGGAAGAGTACAAGTTTAGTGCTTTATTCAATATGTCCTTTATATTAATATATATCCATCAACAAAGGAGAACGGGCAGTTCGTTACATAATATTGTAATACTTTTTACCTATATTATCACAATTGTTTCGTTAAAATGATAATTATTGTATGTTTAAAAACATATTTTTCAGTGCATGGTTATTAATACTGTCTGAAAATAATTATTACTGTTATTATAATAAATGTAACATTCAGTAATGTAACATTTATTAAATGTAGAGCTTATTTTTGCCTGAATATATTTCTCAACACACTCATAATGTAGCTTCATCATCATACTGAAATGTACACATTAAAAAATTAAAAATAAAACTTTAATGAAGGATAATAATATGATCTTTATGCGCAGAGTATCAAAATAAATTTAAAAATAGTACATTATTGTACAAGTGAGTAAAGTTGGTAATTATCATACTCATGCGTGGCATACGACGTTTTACAACACACTTGCGAATAAAATAAAACTAAATAAACAATACTACAATTCGTTTTCCTATGCGCGCGCATCTAACAATGGCGATCGGCCATATTTAAAAGTGAGGTTTGAATTTGACTTTTTTTTACTCTGTTTTTTGCTGTACTTGAGAAAAAAAAAGTTAAATTTGAGTGATAATTTTGTTTATTATACAAGTATTACAAGTTGGTTTTCGTTCTATTAAACACGTTCTTTTTTGTATCGAAACTTTTTTAAGAACATAGAAACTTAACCTGTAAGATTTAAAAAAGAATCTATAACTCACTTGTGAATAATAGCAATGAAAAAGTCACAGTTTGATAATAGATGTCATTACGTGTCTAATTTGATAAAACAAGTTTGATAAAAAACCGGACAAGTGCGAGTCAGACTCGCGCACTGTACAGAACTAAATTAAAGAACAAACTCATAATACATATAATAATAAAAATTTCAACTTATCCGTCCACACATTCCCGAAAAAAAGGTCTTAACAGACAGACAAACAGACAAACGGACAACAAAGTGATCCTATAAGGGTTCTAGTTTTTCATATTACTGTACGGAACCCTAAAAAGGAATATCTAACGCCGCTCGGCGAGTTATTGTCTAAATCTTATAGTATGAGAGCCGATGAAATTAACTTTAGTCTGATCAAATTCGTGGATGATATGCGTATCATAATCGTGGAACCTATAAAAAACTTTGAAAACGTTTCAATATTCAAGTCGCCGACACCAACACGAAATAGAATCCATGACACTTAACACATTCATTAATTTCATTCAGAACACATAATTCCATCACATACGTTGTAGGTAGGCCATTCACTTCGTCATAATTATTTAGTTGTCTTTTAATTTTAAATATTAACAAAGTACCATCACACAAAAATCGTGAGGAAAACACGAGATTAGAATTAAAAAAAATATGCATGTCAATATGGACCCTTGCCTTGTACTACAAAATTTAAATTACGTTCCAATCTACTAATATCAGAACCCATGACACTCAACTTAGTTGGCAGATGGCAGCCGCTTCACGGAAAATATCGAGGTCCAGTCAAATCCGCTGTTAAGACTGGTAAAGCGGACAGACTCCGAGGTGAAAGCTTCAGATGCGACGGGGAGTTAACACTAGGATGAAGAAGAAATAAATATACTTCGTTTATGGTATATAAATGATACTAACCATACAAAATTCCCTCCTACAGTCCCGGGTCCTTTAAGCGGGGCATACAAAGCATCTGATGAGGCCTTCTTAGTTCTTAGATATTAAATTTTATTATCAATCATATTTAGAAATAATCATTTATTTTATTGTCGCTTTATCTCACATAAACCATAAAATTATCATTATCATTTATCATAATATCATGAGCTTAGCATTTTTCCGCTCTCTTTTGGTTAATACACATTAGATGACAGGATAGATAGATATGGACAAATATTACGATAATAGAGATACATGATACATCCCTAACATAGTAACCGTCTACAATTTAAGTCTATGGTCTACACACGTTCATTCATGAAAATAGAAGTATATGAGAACGAAAGATGGCGATTTGGCGTCAAGCTTGATTCGATTTTATGAATGAAATCGTAGTTGTTGCTACTCTTTAATACTCTAAGGTTCCATTCTAGGATTTTCTTGTATAAACGTATTTATTTATCTATGGTAGTGAATTTTTCGCTTTCTTTTCATTCTTATTTTATTTAGTTTTATTATTTCCCTATCTATTTGTTTTCATAATTTAAACATTAAGACACATTTTGAATGCCTGGACCCAAAGATTTTATTTTGTGTAGTATATTTGATTTGATGAGCTCTGTCAACAAACCGGCAGATGGAACAATAGCGTTTTGTTATTGCACTAGACAAAAGTTTTAGTTATTGTTTCTTACAATTATTATTATTTATTTATTTTTTTAATCATAAATATATATCCCAAATTTTATTATAATTTATCTATCTATATTGTATATATACATATTAGTATACAACATTATACTGTAGTAGTATTCATATATATTTTATATAAATTATTCAAGCATTACAAACAATCTCATCTTATATTTGTGCACCTCTAAATTATTTATTATTTGTATTTGTGTTGTGTGAATGCCTCTTGTAGATTACAGCAATGATTCTTTCAACGGTAATGCAAGCCACCAGAGGAAAACTTCACTTGCTGAATCTCTCTCGTCTCAATTCTCTGATGTTCCCAATAACTTTAATGTTGTTCATATAAATGCACAAAGCATTCCGGCTCATTTCCCCGATATGCTGGCAAGTTTTGACTGTGCGCATGTACATGCAATCCTTATTTCGGAATCATGGCTAAAGCCTTGTTTACCCACTTCGCAATATACTCTACCAGGATTCAACCTCATCAGAAACGATCGTGTGGAGCGTCGAGCGGGTGGTGTGGCAATCTATCTGCGCACGCGCATAACATATACTGTTCTCACTATGTCGCCACAGCCACCACACGCTGGTGAACATATCCTTCTGGAGGTTGAACTCCTGCACTCTAAACTTCTACTTGGCGTTTTTTATTGTCCTTCTTCTAATATAAACTACTTTTCTTCATTTGAACTTCTCCTTGATACTTTTCTACCTGCGTACAGTCAAAGCATAATCATGGGCGATTTTAATACTTGTCTCATTAAAAACGACTCTCGTTCCTCAACTCTTCAGTCTATTGTCCAATCTTGTAATCTGTCAATTCTGCCTACAGATACTACTCATCATGCTCCTCACCTTGCTCCATCTCTGCTCGACCTGATTATAGTTTCCTCTCTTCAGCATGTAGCTAAGCATGGTAAGTATACTGCTGATCAGTTCTCCTACCATGACTTACTATTCTTATCTTATCAGCTTCGTCCTCCTAAACTTAAGTCTAAATTTCTTCTGCAGCGTAACTTTAGAGACATGAACCTCGACAACTTGCGCAGGGATGCCGATGGCCTGGACTGGGGTCCGCTTTACATTTCAGAATGTATTGACGAGCAAGTGAGAATATTTACCACCAATATAATCAAATTGTATGATGTACATGCTCCAGTTCGTAGGATAAGGGTGAAACATCTTCCATCGCCTTGGCTTACGGAGGAAATTAAATCACTTATAAATAAAAAAGCGACAGCCAAGTCGAAATATAAAAGGCGTCCTTCGGATTTAAACCGGGATAACTACATCACCATTAGAAATCACTGCAATCGGGTGTGTAGGAATGCGCAACGCCGTTATATACACAACTCTGTGGAAAATGAGGATCCAGCAAAAGTCTGGAAATTTCTAAGGACATTGGGAGTTGGAAAATCTCGTCAAGATTCGATCCCTAATAACGTAAATTTAGATTCACTTAATGAACATTTCTCTTCTTCGTCGAAATTTGAGGAAACGACAAAACAAAATACACTACAGCATCTTTCATCTCTCTCAACTCCCAACTGCGTTCCCTACTTTTTTAGTCAATTCTCGGCTTGTGATGTCAAGAGGAGCATAATGTCAATCACGTCCAACGCGATGGGTACAGACTGTATCAGCCGCAAAATGATCCACCCTATCATTGATGAAATCCTACCTGTCATCTGCCATATCCTGAACTTTTCAATAACTAGTAACGTGTTTCCAAAGACGTGGAAAGAGGCACAAATAATCCCTATTCCTAAAAAGAAAAATCCTTCCTCCTTTTCTGATTATCGCCCGATTTCCATCTTGCCCTTTCTTTCTAAAGTTCTCGAACGTCTAATTCACACCCAACTTTCCAGCTTCCTGTCTAAAAACGCACTGCTGAATCCTCTACAGTCCGGATTCCGTCCTGGTCACAGCACTACAACTACATTGGTACATGTTACAGAAGATATTAGATCGGGTATGGAGAACGGTGAGCTGACTGTATTAACTCTATTAGACTTCAGCAATGCGTTTAATACCGTAGACTTCGACGTATTACTTGGCATATTGAGCACTCTTAACATATCTCCAACGGTGATTGACTGGTTTCGTAGTTACCTGTTTGGTCGCCGGCAGCGTGTTTGTATCAAAGAGGCTATCTCCTCTTGGTGTACAACAACTGCTGGTGTCCCACAGGGCGGCGTTTTATCTCCCTTACTCTTCGCAGTTTTTATAAACTCAATCACCAATGAACTATCTTCTTCCTACCACCTGTATGCGGATGATCTGCAAATATACTCTCGGGCCCCGCTGGACAAACTGGCGGAAGCGGTCAATGCAATAAATACTGACCTAACATCTATATGCAGCTGGAGTGCCTCGTACGGTTTAAAGGTTAATCCATGCAAGACACAAGTCGCAGTTGTCGGTAGTTTCAGGTTGATTGACAAAATTGACTGGTCAATCCTGCCGCAGGTAACTTGCAACGGTGTAGTTGTTCCGTATAGTGAGAGAGTCAGAAACTTAGGAATTATTATCGACAGTCGCTTTTCTTGGGGGCCACAACTATTAGAAATAAGGCGTAAAATATTTGCCACGGCGGGGTCCCTGCGTAGGCTTCAAAATTTCCTACCCATTGTCACTAAGACTGCGCTTGCACAATCTCTTCTTTTTCCTATTCTCGACTATGCTGATGTCAGCTATCTAGATCTCACTGAAGACCAACTTAATAAACTTGAGAGACTCCAAAATCTTTGTATACGATTCATATTTGGAATACGTAAATATGATCATGTTTCTGAATTTCGAAGAAAGCTCAAGTGGTTACCTATACGCCTTCGCCGGAATGCTCATATTCTCTCCTTACTGTACAACATTTTATTTAACCCACTAACTCCTTTTTATCTAAAACAGCGCTTTGAATTCTTGCAAAACACGCACTCGAGGGTTTTGAGATCATCAGAGAATCTGAGATTGAAAATGCCGAGCCATTCCACTAACTTTGCCGACAAATCCTTTTCGGTTCAAGCCGTTCGGTTGTGGAATGCTCTGCCAGTGACTGCCAGGCAAGCTCAGTCCTTATCTGTATTCAAAAGACTTGTCAAAGAGTACTATCTATCTCTCTGACAAAAGAAGAATAACAAAGATCCTACTGTTGCCTTTTGGTTAAATTGCTAAACATTAGCATTCTCATGTGTATATATTATATTGTGACATCTTCTGTGATATGTATGGTATGTATGTTTATGTATGTTTGCTTATATACCAAGACCTACTCAGGTAGGTAGCTATTATGTTATGTGTTTTCTTCTTCATCATTACTATTATTTTACTTTCTTTATATATTTTATTAAAGTGCACCAAACTGCCCAAAACTTTCTTTTTCCTATTTTTGTCTATCCATCCTATGGTTGCCTGTAAGAGATTGCCACCGAGCGATAAGGCCGCCAACTGTACTTACCACGAACCTGTGACATTATGTAACATTGTAAAATCCTTGGTGTACAATAAAGACGTTTTATTATTATTCTTCTTTATTCATTGTAAAATCTTATAAATTATATTTTTAAATACATATATATACAAAAACATATATTTAAAAATATAAAAAATAGTGCCCCACCGGTATCGGGTACAGGGACCAAGCTACCGGTGGTTAGGGCTCCAGAGAGAGGAACCTCCTCACAATACGTGCCGTGTCGAGGAGTACCGCCTTCTGCATCAAGCCCTTGATCCAGCTACCTAACGAGAGCCTCTTAAGGTGTTGGTCGAGGCTCTTAGCAATCAGCCCATGGGCCGATATGACTATCGGGACAATGATTGCCGAATCAACATCCCACATGTCAACAACCTCATGAGCCAGATCCAAATATTTAATTTGTTTGTCTTTTTCGGCTTTCATGAGGTTTTCGTCATGAGGAATGGTGACATCAATAATCATTGCAAGGCGCTCTAATCGATCTATCACCACTATATCAGGCCTATTGGCGACAATAGTCCTGTCAGTGATAATAGATCGATCCCAATATAATGTGACACGACCATTCTCGAGAACTGGGTCGGGCACATACCTGTAGTATGGCACCTCCGAAGTCACAAGGTTGTATTTTAGGGCAAGTTGCTGATGTACAATCTTGGCCACTTGGTTATGCCTGTGCAAATACTCGCCGTTGGCAAGACGAGAACAACCAGAAATAATGTGTCTGAGTGATTCACCGGGGCGATGGCATGCCCGACAGATGTCCACCGTACCGTCCTTCAGAATATACTTCCGGTAATTGTTCGTCATGACAACTTCGTCCGTAATTGCAAAGACAAAACCTTCGGTTTCTCCGAAAAGATCACCGAATTGTAGCCAAGATACAGACGCTTTTAAGTCTATATCGGGCCCATTTAAGGCCCGATAAAACCGTCCATGTAGCTCTTTGCCCATCCATACCTCCCTGCGATCAGCAGTACTAAGTACTACAGGTTTGCGCCAGTTCTCTTTAGCCAACGCAAGAGGGGTTAAACCGTTGTCCACTGCAACCACATCACGGTGCATATCCGTGTTTGCTTGTAGACAATATTGTCTGAGGTTGTATATCTCACGGTTATGGAGGTTCTTGATATTAATAAAGCCACGACCCCCCAGCTTCCGCGGGATATACAACCTCATTACGGAAGATCGTGGGTGATGCATCCGAAATGTGGTTAACAGTGTTCGAACTTTTCTATCCAGGGCGTCTAGTTCAGTCTGAGTCCATCTAAGTATGCCAAAGGAGTACATTAGGACTGGCATGACCCAACCATTGCAGGCGCGCACCTTGTTACCGCCTGATAAAAAGCTTTTTAGCACTTTTTTCAGGCGGCCAAAGAAACGCTCCCGCAATGCCTGTTTCACGCCAGCTTCAGGAATTCCTAATGCCTGTGACATACCCAGATATTTGTAGGTTTCGGTTGAAGAAAGAGATTTAAGTTTAATGGAATCCGAAAGTATTAAGCCTTCGGATTCCACTATTCCACCCCTTTCCACATGCATGACCGCACACTTGTCCAAACCAAATTCCATCTTGATAGAGCTACTAAAGCTTTCAGTCATCTTCAGTAGTTCTATCAATTGGGTATTATTTGGAGCAAATTTATTATTATTATTATTATTATTACTAGCTCACCGGGGCTAGTGATAGGTGCGGTGATACAATATCCATTCATTTGTACCGATCCTATGTTATAAGAACATGCGGTTACCCACAGCAAGGTGGGTGACATCGCTTATTCTTGAAAGGTACTTGGAATAATTGCTAACCGCAGTACGTTACTGTTTCAACAAGTGTGTTGTGTATAGTAATACACAATAAGCATTTAGCTTTTACGCATAGTACCTGCATATTGGATTGATTAAATATACCTAGAACCTAAATATAGGCATTTAAATTGCTTAACCAGGGTTCAAATCTAATCAAACCTTTAGTTAATGTGTGATATTCGGATCGTATCTCCATCCTTGTCTTATTTTATTCTTCACAGGACTGCCCGTGCCCTGTTAACCTTTGTAGAAGGTGCTAGACGAGTTAGTCCCATTTTATAAATTCTTTAAAAGTAAGATCTTATATTTTTCATTTACAACCATTCTGTATAATGTAACATTCATTTTTTATGAGCGTACTTTTACAAAAATGTACTAAACCACAAAGTGGTGGGTATGGGCGCTTTAATTTGATGGCATAGTTTAATTAACAGGCTCCTAAGTTTTGTGTCCTGAGGAAATTGATGAGTTGTGTAGTGCGAGACAGGCGAGAGGTGGCGCGAGCACAAAGACCAGAGAGACGGCTGAGAGGTAGTACGGGGGGAGGTTGGCCTAAGTTGGAGGTTACTCGTAAATCTACGCTACGTGGGCTGCTCTACCGCTTGATTAATTTATTTTCACGGAATCCGTGTTACTCATCTGAAAAGCGTTATATACGATTCCCTTACACGGCCGCAACACCCTATTTTACCATTTCTTGCATATTCATGTTTGTAGTAAAAGTTATTTGTAGATTAATGACGACTTACACTTGCTAATCTATTTAATTAATGATTACAAATTAGCTTCAAACGATGTATGCGAACATCCGTTCTGCGGTTTCCGTCTTCAACTTTACTTGTTTATTTGTTTTAACTTGCAGATTTGACTTACAAATTATGGAGGTACTCATGTCTAAATCCCATAGGCTAGTGTAGTTGTTGAGATTGCTTTCTAATGTGTTTTAAGGTTTTCGTACCCAAAGGGTAAAATATAATTCTATTACTAAGACTCCGCTCTCTCTCTGTATGTCTGTCTACAGGATGTATTTCGTAAACCGTTATAGCTAGGCAGTTGAAATTTTCACAGATGATGTACTTCATGCGAGAGTTCGACTCGCACTTGGCTCGTTTAAAAAAAGAAACTTTTTAATTGGATTGGATTGTGGATGAGAACCTGGGTGTTCTCGGTAGCAGCACGTAGTTTTGAAGTGCCCAGTTGATGATTCTCCCTTTTTTAAGTAGTTATTATAGCGCATATAATATGAATAAAGCAGCATCGCTTTTTAGCATTGTTACGTAAGATAATACATATTTTATGTCTTATTTAGTTTATATCAATAATCATTATCATACCAATAGCGACTTCCCAGTTAGGTATGTCTAAAGTTTGCAATTTATTGCTTGTGGCTCGCTTATTATTTTGATTGGCATGTCAGCTTTTCCGGCGACTGCCTTCTGATCTCCAAACTAAGAGAGAAATATCCAGCGCTAGAGCCTCTTCTGTTGTTTATCAGGTGAGGCCTCGCTTGGACCTCAAAGTTGTGTTTATTCACAGTACGATGTTTTTATAGGCGGGATAAAGAATTGTTTATTTTATAAAATACGGACTGCAGATAAAGTCAACAATCATAAATACAATTGTACTCGTAATTTATTATCCGTTGCATACTTCATAAAAAGTAAGATAAGGAAAAAATGTTGGAAATACAGCGAGAGAAACGATAAATCCCATTTGCATACTTGATATCCCCGTAAATCCTGCCGATAAATATATCAAAATGTTTTTTATCTGTATCAAAAATGTTTGTTTGAGTTAACGTGTTTTCGTAAAATCTGCGCCGCGCGGTACAATATACGTTAATCCTGCTTTCTCTATATTTTATTTTGGTATTTTACTATTCTGTTCAAAAAATCATCATCATTATGAATGATGATGATGTACAAAAAAGTCAATGTAGGTACCACAACCCTTATGTTTCACCATCCTCTAAAATATGTTCAGCACATTTTAGTTCAACGTTGTTCAAACTCCACCTAGATGTAATTTATTCACACTGTAAATTATTCTAAATACATATTGGTTTCCGTGTTCTAAGCTTTATTCCAGCCAGCTATTGAGTGTACGGGGAAACGAAAATCCCCCTGTACCTATCAGTAGGTGAAGTCAGTGGGTGCACGCATCGTGCGCCCATTATAATAGATAACATGAAATTATTCATGTGGCGTTACCATCCAATGATAACTCGGAAATAGCTCACACATATGCCACGAACGGTTAAGCAATTAGTGCAAATAAATTAATTTCCTGATTAAAACTATTTAGTCATTGCATAATACAAATAAATTATAATATTTTACTCCATGCTACTGATAGTGAATAATGGGCCTTTATAAATTGAAAATGAAATACCGATTAAATATCCAATAAGGTAGGGTTAGGTATACTGCAGCGGTTTTAGTTCGTGATAGTTATACTTATCTGTGGGGTCTCCCCGGGTGCACAGTATGCTGTAAGACATTTCCCCCGACGAAAGAAAAAAGGGCCTCCTCGAAGTATTGACTAGAGTGGCTTTAGCCGACCTTGTTAGCTTGGCATAATGTAGGATTTCAAATTAATATACACTTACGTGTTCATACTTCAAGAATAAATTACATAATTTATTAACAATACATACTTACCTACATCTTTGTAATATTTTCTTCAAGTATTTTTTTTATTACAAATCTAAATAACAAGAACAAATACAAGGAAAAATATTTAATCTGTGGCATGTGAAAGGAAATTGTATTGTAATACAGTATATTGCGCTCAGTAACACACTCTATATAAAATGATCAAATAAATTGTTTATTAAATTTTCTTTACAATCCGCAGATGAATATTTTCCTTACGTTTTCATCTTGTTTATTAGCAACGGTATTATTTGTGTAGGTACTGCCTCTAATTCGTGAGGTATTTGATCACGAGTGGTATTACTTCAACTAGTGAATGAATTTTGTGTGTGTTTGGGTAGAGTTTGGAGTTTGGAATGGGTAGGCAGAGGTGCAATAACACCCACATTTTACAAATCATTTTATTCGATCCCACGTAATAGGGGGTGAGTCTATTGCCGTATTACGGGCACTATTGTTGTCTCGAGCCATGCATATGAGGCTGAGTCTATTTATTTATTTATTTATTTAACCAACTTATACTTACAGCTAGCTAGTCATACAAGTTATAGGTCACAGTTATGAGTCTGGGCTGTAAATACCTTTCTGATGTTAAACAGCCCTATGCCTAAGTCACCTTGTACGATACCGCATGGGAAGAGATGGGGTGACTCAAATTCTGGTCTGCCGGGAACCACGCGGCGATAATATTTTGATTGCGTAAAATATAAATTACGCGTAATTAGATGGATACAAGATGACCAGTGGGGTACACACGGCGCCAGACCTCGGTTTACAGGCCACACCAACATAAAGGAAGTGTGCGTGACAGCAATACTATTAAAATACATTGCTTAAAGATGTGTGTCATAACAAGTAAACCAATCAGGGCCCTTGACGCACTCACACATTCGCTATTTTACTTACATGAAATATAGGTATTGATGATAGCCACTGCACCAAGTTATAATAACATATTTAGCCAAAAACGAATGAGTAGATATAGCTGAATGGTTTAAATATGCAGCTGAACCAATAGAATCAATACCGGGTTCGGTCCTCGAGCGAGGTGCACTTTTTGTTCCTCAATATATTGAAGTCCGATTGGTCTAGTTTATTTACAGGAAACTAAGTGTATAAAATTCATATATATAATATAATTTAATATATTTTTTGTATATTTCCTTGATGATACTATTTATTCTTAATGGATAAAAGGAAAGGAAAAAATAATAATTAACTTATTGTTGCAATGCAATAATATATTTACTATTATAAGCATGATATTTTTCTTAAGTATGGGTATAATTAATTATTTATAGATAATAATTAATTAAGTATCAGATAAAAATATTTGATCTTTAATAAAAAATATAAAAAACACATAAGTATAATTATTATAAACTTCTAAAAAGATATTGGAACATAAAATAAAATGTTATGTCTATTAAATTGACTGACATAAAGATGCACGAATGACAAAAAGAGAATTCCGTTGTTAAGTTCCGAACCAACGACCGGCGACAACGGTGAGGTCCAAACTTACTTGCATTCTTATCCATCTCAACTATGAGAACAGATAGTATAGTGACTAAATTTGATAACTCCTTTTAGTTATAGAAACAAAATGCTGCATACATTTCATAAAATTAGTTTAGAATATGATATTATAACTTTGGTGCATTTTATGTAAGTAAAATAGCAATTGTGTGAGTGCGTCAAAGGCCCTGATTGGTTTACTTGTTATGACACACATCTTTAAGCAATGTATTAATAGTATTGCTGTCACGCACACTTCCTTTAAGTTGGTGTGGCCTGTATACCGAGGTCTGGCGCCGTGTGTACCAACGTCGTTCCCAAATTTACCCTATTCATATCCGAGTGGATGTATAGGACAAATTATTTTTCCTTGAATAAAGTATTCATTCCTATTATCCTTATTGAGCCTAACAAGTCGTATAAATCATTTAATCAAATATGGTAAAGAATTGCAGCTACAAGAATTAGATACTATTATGTTTTCTTAGTATATGTAAGTAATGCAAATATGTATGTAGGTATGTATATGCCCCCCGTCCCGCCTCAGTTCCATGTATTGCAGATGCCATTTATTTACCAATAGTACTACATAACGTGCCTTATTTGGCTGGCTTAAGACAGATTCTAAGATATTCTACACCACGTTATCAAGACCCAAAGTAAGCATAACTTAATGAATATTACCTTCAAGCCGTTTCGGAGAAGTTCGATTACGCACCCCGTGACAGAAGAATTTTATATATTTTACCAAATAAAAAATAAGGGTTGATCGTAGAGGGGTGAAAATTTAGGGTTGCATGTATTTTTGTATGATGTATCATAAAAAAATAAAAAAATAAAATTTTGTCTGAAAAAAAAAAAAAAATTAAGGGGTGGACCACCCTTAACATTTAGGGGGATGAAAAATAGATGTTGGCCGATTCTCATAGATACCGGATAAGCACAAAAAATTTCATCAAAATCGGTCAAGCCGTTTCGGAGGAGTTCGATTACGCACATTTGTGCCACGAGAATTTTATATATTAGATATATAAAAATGAAACCCGTTTTCCGTTGTCACGACATGGCATGAAAACGGCTGGACCAATTTCGATAATTATTTTTTAGAATATTCCTTGAGGTACGAGGATAGTTCTTACGCAGAGAAAAATTACGCTGCTACTTAAGGGAGCGGAGCAGTAATCAATGTCAACAAATCCGGCAGGTTTTCATACTTTGCGGGCCTATAGATGACTGAAAGGGGTGATACGGGTTTCGGGCCATAGAAAAGGGACACGGGCGAAGCCGGGGCGGGTCGGCTAGTGATTATAAAATTGAACAAAAATGGGGCCACAGATTCCGAACTCCACAGATAATTAAACTTTTTCTCTAATTTGACAATAAACTAATTATACAATGGGCTGTTACCTACCTAAATACTTATTAAAGCTTTATTTTACTTAGGGTTTCGAAAATTAAATGTTATACTAGGAATATGTAGAAGAGATAACAATAAATAAATAAATAAAGGATTAAGAGAAACCCAGGAACTAGTAAGGAGAATACGGCCCGATTTCAAACATGAATTCCGCTAATGAATGTACCTTAAATTAAATATTATTTTAGACACACCGACGACACGTCTTAATACTTACTGCTGTAGTTAAATTATTTATAAACACCAGTACAGCAGCACGCCACTGAAATTCGGTTAAGAAATTCGGTTAACGAATTATAGTCTAGTACGTTTATTAAATGAACTTTTCATTTTGAAGGGTACTTTTTATCCTGACTGTACTGATTTTAATAAACTCGACATAAAGGTAATAGACACTCGACATGAAGGGAATAGAAACGGGAAAAAAAACGTAGGCTCGACATAGAGGTAATAAAAGCGAGACAAGGTTTTTGGCTCGACATAACGGGACTCGACATAAAGGGAACCATTCATACGTGAATTTGAAGCATATTAGTATTAGCAAATAGATTTAGCGGGAATCAAACTTCTTGCCTTAATCTGTTTTCAATTTATGTTCTAACTGTTATAAGTTATGGTTTCTAGACTAAGTGTAACCTCATCAACACATACCAACTGGTGAAAATATTGCTAAACACCGGTCTATTAGTGAATAATATAATGCGCCACTGAGCATTAAAGGTGAGGTAAAAAGGTTACATAAAAATGAGTTTACCACGAAATACCTACTAATCATATAAAAAGCCGTCTTCTTTGATGTTCCCAATATTAATTTGTTACGAATAATCCGAAGAAATCACAGATGCGTGATCTCAATTTCCTATTTTCATTTGGCGATATCGCGCCTCAGTGGTACATGACAGCTTGCGAGAAATGTTACCCGCAGTGAACATTAAATGTTATTTCGGCGGTATCGGGACCGTCATTCGATAATTTCATGTTAATACTTATCAGGATTGCTGATAGTACTGTGAATTGCTGGGTATTGTAGTGTATTTTCCTTTATGATGTCAGATAATAATAAATATACTAACAGTTGCTCGCGGTTTCTCCCGCGAGGCGTTTTGATTAGTTCTTGCAACATATGGAACCTATTCCTGAGATAAAAAATAGCCTATGAGTTATTCTAGACTGCAATCTCATGTATGGCTTCGTCTGGTAATTAAAGCGTGATTGAATAAAACCATTCAAACATTTTCACAAACTTTCATATTTATTATATTATGACCTCCGAAAGACGGTATTAGTTTGAAGAAGCTGTCTGTGATTTTTCCCTTTTTTAAGCGTTAACATTGTTAAAATCTTACCTCTAGTCCTCTTTCGTCTATAGTTACCCGTTTAAATCACCGCTAGGGGCGCCACTGTTTCCAGTCGCACATCTTTATGTCAATCATAGATCATAGCGTTTTGTGATTTTACCGCGTAAAGGTGAAAAAATTTTCAAGTCAAGAAAAAAGTTATTAAATAACTAATTAAATAGTAATTACATTGTTTTTACCGTATGTATGTGTACAGTGCATAAATAAGTACAAGGTATCTTATTTAGTGAAGTTTCTTTCCGTGAGCGTGAGCTTCGGTAAGTAGATTGTACCATACTAATTAATGAATACCGCTGAGGAATCGTTGCTCCCGAGGGAGAGCGAAGAGCGAAGCACTAATAAGTCCAAAAATAGTTCTCATCTTCGGAAGATCAGAACGACTTTGCCTCGCCATCCTCGAATAAATAAGCGGTTTAACCAAGTCATTTCGAAATGTGTTTGAGAGTTCGGTCTCACGCTCGGAACTCATTCCGCAATATGGTAAGGTTTTTTACAAAAAATCAACCTGTTAAAATTATATTTAATCATTTACATTCGTTAGTTACTGATGTAGGTACTTTAATTTTTTTATTGGAAAATATAAAATTATTATATTTGTTACGAAAACAATAAGATCGTTCCTTGGAAACCTGGAGAGGTACTTGATTTATGGACTATTATAATGAGTGTAGTGTCACTTGGATTTACCGGCCCAATAAAAATAAAAAAGTTATATGATGTATCACCTTAATAAAAGGTATGATTATGTTCCCAGCACTGAACAGTCAATGGCGTACTTATATACATAGTATTGCAGAATCAGGAACTTCTAAAATCTGGCTTACAAAATAGCAATATTATAACATTCCAAGTCTTTTTATACCATTAAACAATAGGCCCAATGACTTGTAACAACCCAGTGCCCAATGACTGCATTTTAAGTCTTATTCCAAGTTTATTCCAAGTTGAATTCTTGAGGGTGTCCTAGTTGGCGTGATATTCATACGTTAAAACAAGAATATCTATAAAAATACTAATCTATATTGTAAGAAAGTAGTAGGCATAAATGCATGTCATCTTAGGATGCAAAGAATTTAACATTTTTTTATAACTACTAATTTACACATACCCACATAAGTAGTTAAAAAATAATTAAATCAAATGTTGAGGAACAGCTCTTTCTTGTTCATAAACATCTTTAATAAAAGTTCAGATGGGACATTATACCCCTTTTTAAACTTAAAAGCCTAAATTAACATGTTTGAACTTAACATGTCAGTTGAAATTCCAATTATTTGGGATTCAGTTCTTACAACAGGTAGATTGGATGACAAGACTTGCACCAGGCATTTCTTCATCTATGCATAAAGTAATTTCACAGGAAGCTCTTGCGAGTAATACCTAATATGGAAAAGAAATTGTCTCTCTAAGAGCCCACTCTTTCAGCCTCATCTTCACCTTATACCATTGTAACTGCGACTAATTGGATTGCGGAAATCCTTTGGAAACAAGTCATGGTCATGGTTCATTTGCTAAACAATTCCTTCACAATTTTTGTTTTGGGCCTTTGGTTAATACCCACTTAATGATGCCATATTAATGTTTTTATCCGTGAACATATCTAAAGTATAACATATAGTCACATTGTTAAAGTTGGATCGGTAGGTAATCCAATCAATTCACCTAGAGTCACTTGAAACACAGATTTCAACTTGATGCCTTTGCCCACAAAGTAACTAAACTAGGTAATTGGTATATTTACCAAAAAATTGAAAAACTATGACTTGCCTCCAAGCGATACAGTCAACATCAAAAGTCCATAAAATCAATTTTTCAATAAATAAAAAAAAAAAAAAAAAAAATCTACATTACATTGCTTAATAATGTGTCAATTAAGTTGATGTATAAGTAGTTGTATAATATTTAGAAAACAAAGTAACTACATAGTACTACTAATTAATCTACTTTTGTCGTTGACTGTACTATAGTTGCAAGACACTTGAAGTTAACCTGACGACTAGGATGATCAATATCATTGTCTCAGGATGCAATTTTATTTTTGCTTGCTTCAAACAAGGTAGGCTAAGAGGAAGATGGGCTCTGGATCCCTTAGTGAGGTGCAAATTGCAGTGGCGGCTCAGGAATGGGAACCACAGTGCACAAGTGATACACAGGCAAAATGTGACTCACTTTCTCACTACAGAACGCGGCGGACGCGGGCTGGGGACTGAAGTTGAACAACTTTATGTTGTCAAGCAAATGGAGTTGAGCCTACAAAAAACGGCATTCCAATGTGAGGGAGTTGTGTGCAGTGCATGCAGCATTATTGCTTATGTACAAAATGCACTACTGGTTCAGTCGGACAGCCAACTGAAATGATGGGCGCACTTGCCCCTTAACCCCTCTAGAGCTGACCAATCAACCGAGCAGTTCAATATAATACTGATGGTTATCTCCCTGAGAAGTTAAACGGATTCTTTGACCTCGTCTCAAGAGGCTGATTCGTTCATCAATGTGAACTTCTGCTAGGAGTCGCAATGGCCTCGATCAAAGATCAGGACATATGCAATATCAACCCTTTCATATCAAAGGGACTCACCCGTCGTTCCCCAGTGCATGACGCGGGACTCAAAGGTGGTTCAGTGACCACATGTAAGGCTTTCAGTTAAACTGGAACTACATCATACCTATCAGAACTTTAGGCTGATTGATCTCAGATTGACAGCCCTAACGGCCCTGACTAATAAAGGATCTGCGGAAGATCCTAATAGATCAGTTAGGATGGAGGTTTTTTCCCCCACCTATTTTAATAATTCTAAGTATAGCCACATAGTGGGATCAGTACTTTGGGCTGATTAATCTTAGATTGACAGCCCTAACGGCCTCTGACAAATAAAGGATCTGCGGAAGATCCTAATAAATCAGTTGGGAATTGGGATGGATGTTTTCTCCCACCTATTTTAATACTTCAGTGGCTGGCCCTTCTATACAATGCCAAGGGAACACAAATTCTAAATATAGTCCCATAGTGGGATCAGTACTTTGGGCTGATTGAGAGCCCTAATCGATCCCTTGCCGATAAAAGATCTCCGGGAGATCCTAATTGACCCCTCAGTAGAGAGTTGCTATCCTCCTAAAAAAGGGGGGGGGGGGGTGAGAAATAATAATTGAAAAAGAGGAAAACTGGAGTTATCAAGTTGTAGTTAGCGGACAACCACTCTTGATCAATGCTTTCACTATACACTGTATTGACAAAGTATCAGTTGCATGTCAAATTTGCATATTATGAGATTATAGTATATCTCAAACTTGTTCCAAAGTAGTAGCTATTTTTACGTTGTGACGGTAATGGCCATTTACTGGGTCTGTATAGATTGTGTATAGTCTAAGTGTACGGGATACCTACCCATACAACTATGGGTTACATATTGCATATTCAATGGCAATCTTTTATGTCATATGGCAGGAATGTATTTTGCATATCCCCATTTTAAACATAATTTTATTTTGAGCTTACATTTCAATTGATTTAATAATTAACATCTGCAGGGCCTGCAGATCTACACGATCTGCAGTGTTTCCGTACTGTGCTACAAATGTAGACAGTTTTTCTACGGAAAGCCCAGGCCATTAATTATCCTGAATGGGATACATACATTCACGCCTGTGAACCTCTCCATGGGGCAGAGGTGTAATATTTGACACCCACATTTGGCCAGATAGTTATGAGTTCACATGACGGGGGCCAGACCTATTGCAGTCAGATAAACGCTTTGTCATGAGTCATGACTAATCACTAATGTCTACTGTCGGATGGGGAATAGCCCTATTCCTTGGTAACCCATACCACGAGAAGTGATGGGATACCCAAATAATATCTAACTGACTATTTTCAGTACCATATAACAGTTTATTTTAGACATTTCTAGAAGAGTTGCCATTATTCTGTCTCTAGCTTCAGACAGGTGAGTACATGACTTCACGTATTAGATCAATTTCGCAGTATCGCAGCTTCATTGTTTTATCTCATTGAAAAATTGTACGCTACCCTATCATCTCTTTTGCTTCTATCCATCCAAAGGTTGCCTGGAAGAAATCGCTGTTAGCGATAAGGCCGCCCATTGTGCATTTATAAGTCGAAGATAAAATTAAGTGAAAGCCAGAATACATTATAATATTCTAAAACTGATTGTAGCTAGCATAGGCAATCGGTGCTAATTGTCAAACACCAAATGCCTAGTTGTGTACTTCAGTACACTCAACCTTGCGGTCTATGTTACTGATGTAACTAGTTGATTTATCTCAATTAGAGCAGCTACCACGACACTCCTAGGAGAATGGATAAGATCTATTTTTATGCAGTACATGTTGATGCGGCTCAAGGTAGCTTCAGATCCGCAGTTGCCTTCAAAGGTTGACTTGTAATAATTATGCCCATGGCATAGGTTTTATGTTGAGGAAATTGCAAGTCTCAATTTGGTAATAAATTTTAATTAATGTTTGATGTTATGAATATGATATACATCTTAGTTGCATGTTTTATATAAACATTCTATTATGATTAATAATTATAATAATGCATTATTTTAATTCATATGCTAAATAATACTGTTTTCTATATTATCACATAGCGTTGTTATAGTTACCATCACCAGCAGAAACCAAACAGGTCTTCAAACTAATACCGTCTTTCGGAGGTCATAATAGAGCTGTTTTACATAAAATAAAACAGTTATTATGGCCGAAAGAAAGACGGTATTAGAGCAAGGTCCTTGCTGGCGAGAAGACACTATGATCTATGATTGACATAAAGATGTGCGACTGGAAACAGTGGCGCCCCTAGCGGTGATTTAAACGGGTAACTATAGACGAAAGAGGACTAGAGGTAAGATTTTAACAATGTTAACGCTTAAAAAAGGGAAAAATCACAGACAGCTTCTTCAAACTAATACCGTCTTTCTTTCGGCCATAATAACTGTTTTATTTTATGTAAAACAGCTCTATTAGTAGGGTATTATATCAAAATGCTGAGTTGGTTTGTGTATGCTTCAAAAACTTAGCAAAGTTAGAAAAGTTATTTGTCGATTGAAGTCAAATCCCTTTTTTGTATACAAACCTGTCGTATATATTTCAGTTGTAGATTATAATAATATACTTAGTTGACACATATCAAATTGTATTATATAAGTAAGTAAAATATACTTTCAACTTAAAAAAAAAATTCACACGATATAACTACATAGCGCAATTTTTTTTACGAAATTCTTCTCGTGGTAAAATAAATTAGAAATTATTATTCCCATGTGACAACTTTATGCAATACATGCGAATCGGTGACGAATTGCTTTTTGTCTTAGGTATTTTATTCAGTAGCATTAACCCCTCAAGAGAGTGCCTGAGAAACGTCATCCATTTATCCATCCCATAGCGTTCGAAGTTATTTGCGCTTTTGAAAGGATTTGCCTTCGGTTGTCGAGGGATATCGTTGTTAAAAGGCACTCATTGAAATTTATAACTTACTTGCCTTTGTGTCAATATTTGCAGGGCAGGATAGCGAGCCACATTTATTATTGTCACGGAGCAGTAAAGACAACATTTCAAAACACTGAATAACGTGAAATGTTTGAGGGAGCCTGAATAATTCAGTGAGTTATTCTCATTTTTTAATAGTACCTTTTTATACTTATTCGAAAAGTTTTGACAAGGAAATATGAATATGAATACAGTAACCAGTGAATCTTGAACAAAGTGTTCTTTTAACCATTCTTCATAACACTTTTTACGTATCTTTAGGTGCGTAATGTATCCATTAAAATATGTAATGAGTTTGAATTTTATTTATGCTATCGTTGGTGTAAGTATATATTTGAAACTAACGTGCCTTTTTCATTTAAAGATCGCAAAGTATCGATAAAATTTCCAAAATGTAACATAAATCTATTAAATGGCAATTGGCAATATGCAATATATTAAATGACATTTGAACCTTACTACTTTTATGAATATGCACTGAGTTTAGAAGATTGTGGCTAGGGGTGATCGGCAATGCAATATTTATGTCCAGCCCTCCTAGACACTGTCTAGGAGGGCTGGATATTAATATTGCATTGCCGACCAATGAAAGTGGCAATTCGTTGCTCGGCGTATACTGGAATAGAATGAAGAATGTATAGGATTTGACGTTTTTGACATTCGTTGACGCCTGTCTTACACGTCAAATCCTATACATTTGGCATTTTATTCTACATAAATGTATGGAATTTGACGTGTTTGACAGTCATCAACGTATGTCATAAATGTCACAGCCCATATATTCATCATTCTATTCTACAATTTGGACCCAGTGGTAAATATTCTTAGCATCTTGATTTTAATTCCCTCTCGTGGCTCTCATTTTGTTGTATTTTTTATCGAAGAGGTGTTCATACCAATGAGTTGCTTATGTGAGTTGTATAATTATGTTATTTTGATTGTATTGACTGTGAGTCTGACTACCACAGTTACATTCACCCAATGTGATTAAATTAAGTAACCATCTAAATCAATGCATTCCACCAAACATAACATTGTACTAATAAAAAATAAAATTAAGTCGGGGTGAATGTAACTTATGTTAGTTAAAACATTAAAGTGTTATGCATATAGTAGCAATATATGAGTATTAGAATCTGTAAATTGCTCTCACTATAAAACGACCTTATTACTTCGAGAGCAGAGTGGGGTGCTTAGGCCCATCGTTTATGAATATTACTCCAGAATTTAATATCAGCCCGAAGCTGCAGTGCATCAATTTGCAAGGAAATGCTTTGCTAATGTTATGAGTATCTCAGGCTTTTGCAATTTACTAACTTATTTCATCATTTAGCTAGGTATATAAATGAGTAGATGGCATACGTTTAATAAGTTTCTATTAACCCAAACGTTTGATAGAAGTGACGACTATAAGAGCACGTACTATGAACTCTTAAAACAGATCTATAAATTGAACGGCTGACATACTACCAACTGTAATGTGACTTTGTAATAGTCAGTTAGTTTCACAATTAAAACAATTCAGTGCCTGTACGCACTCAATCAATTTAAAGATAATTCGAAATAAATAAATTTTCTTATAAACAAAATAATATGTGCAATATTATACACTTACATTTATTGATATAATGTAATACAGGTTTATCTTTTGTCTGGGAACTTTTCAGACCATAATTTCCTAACAGTAAAATCCAAGATCAATATTTTAGATTGCGGATCCTATGCAAACTATGTTGATTTACTTTTTAGTTAGATCTAACAAAAATATATAAAATCAACTTCTGCTTAGCTCGCTGCGTCTAGCGTTGAGTTGTCCTTGGAATATTAGTTTTAGTTCAGTAGTTTTGAGTCTGAGTTAACTTTATGTTCGTTACTTATAACATTGTAAAGTTCCTGCGATAGATCTCCGGTGCGTCTTTTAAAACAAAGGTATCATCTTAAAACGTATTGAATTGCATTCTACTCTTTAACTGTGAAGTTTACCAGTGAAATGCAATTCAACACGTTCACGACATACAGTTTTCTAATGCCTATTCGCCTTATTTTACCCCTGACTATTTACACATCCTTGCCTTCAGGCAAAATCCAAATTTCATCGAAACTGTACTGTAAGAATAGTTCTCAGCAGCAGGTTGCGTCGGCACGTTGGAAGCATACGTGTGACGTATTGCACAGAATCAGCATAATGCCGCCACGGATAGCTCGTAGGAGGGGCTACGTGACAAAATGTTCAATGTCTCAATATGCGCTCGTTACGTGTCACTCCTTGTCATAACGTGGGAATAAACTATCACGTAGATTGTAACTGCTGTGTGCTCTGCTAAGCTTTATATTTGTCTAGATTTTATCACTATTATCACTGACCTGGCTATGGAGGATATTATGCCACTTGACAAAAGCGATCATATTGAGTTCACACGGCAAGTTCATATCTCAATCCCTACTAAAATTAATTTGATACCTGGCCTATGTTATTTTTAACTTCTTTAAACTTAACTTTAAACGTCAAGTCATGACCACGGGTGCTACAATGCTCCTGAAATGTCAGCATAAGTAACTTCCATAAAAATAATTAATCGCGAAAAGTCACGAAATTACAGAGATCCGATTCTCAGCACTCCATGGATTCACCGTGCGGTCGCCGGGTCCATAGCGTGATACAGAGAGGAACACCGTGACGGCGACTGGGACTTGCGCCCCAGATGTAGGTTTAGCGTGGCCACCGTCAGCAGTGTTTTCCCCCCTTACCTATCCAAATTTCGTAGGATCCTATCAATGCCGCTTTGGATATTCGATTTAGTAAAGAGCTTAGTGAAGCTCTTGGCAATTCAAGGTCTTTAAGTAAGTTGTATAGAGTAAAACTGGAATTCCCCTTGCTTCTACTTCTACGGCGTACTAGCCTACGCCCGCTGCCGGTTTTCACGACTTTTGGTTATACTCCGGTTCTATTCAACCAATTGCGATCAAACAAATGTAAAAGTTTAAGTCTGACCAATTCCTTGCAAACGGAAAAAATACATCAAAACCCTATGTTGTTTCTGACGTACCTATCTTTTTCTTTTATTTAAATCCGGGTTATATTAGATTCAAGACAGTGTGCAACTAAGCGTTCAAATGTGACATGTGAACGAAATAGGGACAAATTGTACCCTAATGTATCGTCGATCATCAGTGATGGATCACGCGAGGACATGTTCATGCGGGTGGATCCGACCTGTCAGTTGCTGTCGGTTCCTGTCACGTACGAAGCACGCTTCGCTGCGTACGACACCCGGCGACGCACGAAGCGAAGCGTACGTACGTAGTTTAATACAGCTTTATTGCTTGCTTTACCGCCCACAACTATTGATTTAAATCTTTCAGAATTGACATATAGGTATTACATGTTAATCGAGATTTACTATGATAATGTTACTTTGGTGGGTCTCACTGCTATGTATCCTACTAATATATAAATGTGAATGTTTGTGAAGATGTTTGGACTCCTAGATGGTTGATCACGCTTTAACGGCTGAATGGACCAGTAGGTACATTCCCCCTGTAAGGGACTGGTCGCGGATTCAAGTCCCGTCTGAGCGTTTCACTTTTTTTAAATATTAATCGATATGAATAGTTAGCCTACTAATTGCATTAAAATTTCATTAAGTTAAAATGCAAGAAAGAACGTGAACCCTTCCCGTTAAACTACTAATAGAAACCTTTTGCTTACATGAGTGACACGTTGTCGGGGTGCTAAAAATAATTCAAAATTTAACGATGAATTAACTTAATACATGGGTTCGAGCCAGTCCGAACACGGACGAAGTCGCGGGTAACAGCTAGTCTATCTATACTATAAAAATGAATCGCTAAATGTGTTGCTAAGGCTAAGCGCAAATCTCGAAAACAGCTGAACCGTTTTCGCTAATTCTTTTTTTAGAATATTCCTTGAAGTACCTACGAGGATGGTTCTAACGGAGAGAAAAAAATTAAAAAAAATGTCTGAAAAATTCTAAAAACAACACTTTTCTATTGTACCTACCATATAAACGATTCGTAATAATACTTAAAAGTCAATTTGAACTTAAATACCATACCATAAAGTTCAAGTGTTAGTAGAGAGGTTCCGAAGGCAAAACAATAGAGTGACGTAAGTATCGTAAGAATATTGACAGTCAAGTTAGGCGATACGAAGTTCGCGGGGTCAGCTAGTAATAAATAAATACAGATACAATCTTCGAGCAATTGCAGAGATGTCGCAGTGGTTTATTGTGTGCAGTGGTATACATTACGACTGAGTCGAGTATTGTGTGTCAGATGATCCTCACATGAGAAAACCATTAGTATCATTGACAGTTCAGAGCGAGGGTTGTTTTTTTATTTATTGAAAATTCTGCAGTTTATACTTTATTGTTGTAATGCATTATACTTTGTGTATACTCGTAGGAAAATCGTTTCGCCAGTAATAATTTTCGTTGTTCGTGATATTGCTGTCAACCAGTTAGAGATTCCTCCGAGAGTTCCATTCAACCCAGGAATCGAATTTATGTTACACAGTTACTTTCGCTATCGCTATACCACAGAGGTTTTCGTGCATAGGTAAATGTATTAAGATATTTTTTTTATTTTAGATTAATAACTCCGGTCCCATTAAAGCGATAGCGATTAAACAAAAAATCCGTTCAGTAGTTTTTCCGTCAATCAGGGCCAAAGAGACAAACAGACAAGAATTTAACTAAAAAATATTTTCGTGTTCAAAATCGTTAATGTAACATACTTAAGTATTTTTTTAATATCTCCCATGTACAGACACGACCATTTCATACAATCATATAAAAGTAAAGACAAATAGATATACTCACACCTATTTACCTCCAGGGTAGGCAGAGACAACAACCCGTCATTTGACTCTATCCATACATACTTCACGAGCTTCCTCTACTGTCATTAAGCCTTTCATACAAACCCAACGGTTTGCAGTACCTATATAAAATGTTATAACCCTGTTTTGAAACTAATTATGACCAAGCGTACGCTACGACTCATCAGCCTAAACACACTAGCCGGGACTAAACGCCACATACACCCGGCAGATTAGTTATTTAAATTCAGGTGGCATTCTTCACCGTTGCTCGTAAAACTAGAACTTTTATGTCATCACGTATAAAACGTAACCCAAAAGCAGAGAGTATCTTAATATTTCCTCTTGTATCGCAGACCTTCAGCCACGTGTGGTTTATGAGGTGACGGAAACGTCCGCAACAGTTTTAATAAATACCGCTTTCGTGCTGTCTAGCCGTCGGTATTCGATGAAATATGACGTCGGTGTAGGTGTACCGTGTACGGATAAGGGGCGTAAAACTTTCATGACGCCCGTGCTCCCTCAATATCCGGGTGGGATGTGCCACGCCAAGCGAGACCATTTGCCCGGACTCGCACACGATTAAGTGAATTTTATGGTACATACCTAGGTGTTATTTAATATGTGAGTTTCTGAATAGTTCGACAGCTGAAGACGCTGTCTGTGTTTCGGTATTGTAGCTTAAAAGTACTTATTTACATTGAAATGAAACCACTTTTTAACGGATTCTATTGTGATATATTTATTTGTTTTTGTTTCAGTTTAGTTTAGTGACAACTACCATATCTAGTCACCCCGCGACCATGGCTGTTGAAAAATAGCCAGAACGTCGGACTTAATAAATAAATCGCAATAGAATCCGGTAAAAAGTGGTTTTATTTCAATGAGTGATTATTATTTAGAAAATATCATACTTATTTACAAGTAAAGTTATTGATAGCCTTTTAAGGGTTCCTTACCCAATGAGTAAAAACGGAACTAAGACTCGCTGTCTTTTTGTCTGCCTGTCTGTGAGTCTCTTTGATAGCTAAGCCGTTAATTTTTTTTACAGATGATGTATTTCTGTTGCCACTATACGGCAAAAATATCTACTAAAAACAGAATGGCACCACACTTGTTTGGTTTTTTAATAAACTTATCTAGTATGAATGGTCCGTGAATGGAGAAGATTCAGTATTTTAAAAATAGATTTCATATTTTCCTTTTAACGGAATGAAAGTTTTAATGATCGTAGTGGAAAGTCGCGAGTTGTTTGCACAACTTCCTCCTTTCCTTGTTGTGATGTTTAGAGTATACACATAAGCTTTTGTCACCCCATCCTGAGGACTTAAGTGCATTATTTTTGGTGTACCACTTTTTCCGCTTCATGAAGCCTTTGATGGGATTACTTAGTGGGATTAGGCCAGTGGAAACATAGAGCGCATATAGACTGTCAATAATTATGTCCATATCTCAATATTCATTTATTGTTTTATCACGAAAATCACGATTTTCGTGGTCTAATTTCAGACATTTTTAGCTTGCAATAACAGTCATTTCATTGCCGTCAATTAAAAGGTGGCGCCAAAGGATGTAAGACCCAATGTATAAAGGTTCCGGGATTTAGGCTTGATTGGGGCCTTTGATGCGTCAATACTAGCCCAGTCTTTATAACGAAGTCATTGGCGAAACGTGGATAGAATGACGTGAATAAAAAGTAAATGCAGAGGACGGGGTTGTGATATATGTATTCATTTCTTTTCATATTTCCTGTTTTCCTGCAACTTGTTCTATCTAGTTTGTGCTCGGTTTTTATTTTTTTATTTTTGCATTCAATAGGGCAAGGATCAAGTTATTTGAAATACATATTTTAAGTAAGTGGTTTTATTCATTATTTTATAACACAATTTAAATATTTACAATATTAACAATGAAACTAAAAATATATACATAAAAGGACAAATTAAAAACTAAAACCGAACGCGTCGTGGAATTCCTCCGCATCGCATGCCTCTTGTGGTAACGTTCCCAGAAGACTGGCAGCATTGCCACGTTGTATGGCAATGCTTATTCTCTGACCTAAAAAGAGGCCAGCCTTCTGGTCACGAGAAGCGTCGACCATACGCTTCGCAATCTCCCTGAAGAGATTGCGCGCGCTCGGACCCCATGGTCCCAACGTTTCGACTCCAAACGGCACAAATTCATAATCTCCAATGAGATTGGAGTATTTGCGCCGCTTGAGAGCCTCTGCAGAAGCAGCAGCAGCACCGGCACAGCCAGCCGTGCCAGGAATATGGGTAGGGGCAATGGTGTCGACGCAAGTTGCGTCCCACACCAGAGTCCTACCCATTTTCCATGGCATTAACGACATACCATATACCACATATTTTAAGTGATTTAGACTTTATTCATTTTGAATTAACATTGTAACAGTTAATTCTTGCGCGCAAATTTTAAACAGGCTCAACATTTAATTTTGCACAAAATTGTTAAACGGGCTTTATAATAATGGTAAATAAAGTTTTCAGGCTCTTTCTTTTTCTTTTCCATTTCTGAACAAAATAGTGAATTATGTTGAATAAGGCTGTGCACGAAAAATATGAACGATGGCGCAGTGAACTGGCCTCAAAACTTTTTACTTTCAAAAACCGCGAAAAAGTTTAGCCCCGCAATAAATCCCCAAGTCAGTTTCAGTCTCAGATATGTCGAAAATAAATTTTGTTAATTGTATTAACTTTTTTGTTTGCCAAATGAATTTTAAGTTACGTAGATATTTGTTAAGAAGTTAGAGTAAAACAATTTACAGGGATTTCTTTAGCTGAGAATAAATAGAAACGTGATATGACTATTAACGTTTATAGGCGTATCTCCTCCCTATATACATCAAATGATATATCAAAGACACATGCATAAACTAATGCTTTTTTTCTTTTGGGGCAAGCAGAGAATAACCCGCTATCTGCTATCCTTACACACTTTACGAACTTCTTCTATCGTGTTCAAAATAATGGTTACATTTGAATCTAGGTTTACAGTAAAATCGTGACGCGTTTACAAAGCCCAGAGAACGGCAATAGCCGTCAGCTGTCATCCCGAGGTATGGACACACATGTACAATATTTACATTGTATATCCATAGTTAAGATTTCAAGTTGACAGTTGGCACTCGATTAAATGTGTCTACCACAATATCCCGCACAACAGAATATAATACTGAAGATATCTAACGTACATGAACGTTTGTATACCTTAACCCACAGCGTATAAGTACGTATAGCTACGTTTCTATACGTAATATGTTGTAACTGGTGTCGACTGGTGCCGTTTGGGTGGGTGAAGATTTCCTTTACAAATACACTATTATTAGCTGATCTGTTTGTAGTTTTGAATTAAATTTTCACTCACTTCAGAAAAATGTTCATGTAAAAAGTAACTATTTGTTTTAAGTGCGGTAAGGTGTTAAAGGATTTTATCCACTTATCGTCAAGCGGGTTTGTTTATTTGCCATAATAGAATATAATATACATCAATATACTTTAAAAAAAGAACAGTTTTTGTGTTTCAAAAAAATAGTTATCGTGCAATATAAATGCAGACGTAAAAAGAAAAAAAAGTTTTGAGGCTCTGGTAGATGCGTTGAATCGACGATCTCTTGAAATATACCCGTAGGTAACAGATGTCGGGTCCTAGGGTTCGTACTTTTTGTATGTCTACCTCTGTCACTGCACGGTTGATTACTTATAGCACATGGGACATTTTTATCTTCATTCCTTAAGTGTACGTGTCCCTTTTCCTTAAATTTTTTGGGTAAATTGCTCGGTGTAGCATTTCTGTCACAGGAACACCTTCGACTTCTCAATCTAAATCCTCCCCTCCGTCGATGGGATTATAAATAAGGACTTGAGTGAATGAAAATGGAAGTACTTTATTCGTAATTTTTTTTCATGCCAAAGTCACAATATCGCAATTAAATGAACTGGTACATACTTATTATTTATTCTGTACACCTTGAACTAATTTTTTTTTATTCAATCAAAATTAGATTTTTAGTGAATCTGAGCATAATATCTCTGACAGAAAGATATTTATAGAAAATATATATTGTAACCTAACCTCCAATCCATACACCAATATTGTACACATGTAATTACGAATGTCATTGTGCTTACGTGAAATATGGGTCAACGTTGGCACCTAACTGGTTCTACGTACACTTTCTGTTAGTCTGTGAACTAGTCGCTTTGAGCATTGGGCACAGCGTCCACTAGCGGGAGGGTATGGCTGATTATTAAAGCGGCTTTATTTAGTTTGCCCTGGTTTTTTTCCACCTTCCTGATTGTTCTGATATTTGACAAAGTGGGGATTAAAGAAAAAAGGCAGTAGAATAAAGTACGTTATAAAAATAATGTAAATCCAGCATGGCCAATAGAAATAAAAATTAGAAAATAAAATAAAGAAAATTATTTTTAAGTTAAAACCTGAAAAATTCAAAAGGAAGATAATAATTATGTCTGTGTGAATAAAATTAAAATCGTAAGTCGATGTTGGTGTACGTATGTCAATTTGATAGACAGCATTTTAAAGGAAGGCCAGGTCAAGAGTACTTGCAGCCAGCGAGCATATTGTGTGAAAACCATTATTACGCAAGAAGTTTCGATATTTGTAGGCTATAACTAGCTGTCCCGACGAACTTCGTACCGCCATATTTTTCCCGTTCCCACTGCACCTATTTTGTCATCCTTTAAACCTTCCTTGGACACCCACGAATATTTCAAGACTAAAAATAGCCAAATCGGTTCAGCCGTTCTTGAGTTATAACCACACACACAACCAAACAACCAAAAGTGGCATTGATTCTTATTTATTAGAAGATAAAAGCACGTGGTCTCTGCGTGTCTGCGGTCTCAGTTTTCATATTGACTTATATTTATTTTTAGCTATGATTAAATCATATTACGACTTCCTACCAGTGAGCACTGGGCTTTAGCCAGCCTTAGCTATTACTCAGCTCTAAGCGTTTGAGGCTAAGCCTGTCACTCAACCATCGCCACCACAGCTTACACATTTTGTGGCATCCGACACGATGAAACATCATGTTAACAACGTATAAATACGTATAGGCATGCACTATATCTACATGATATTCATGCAAATATGGTAAACTATATTTTATGTTCTAGTGATTCAATATGATATTGGTAATAGTACTGTACGCCCTGACGAATCACCTTATTGAATCATTACTTTTAAAATCTTACTAAGTACTATTGGCATAGAAGCAGTATTTAATGGGGGTGGTGCCATGGGTTCAGGCAGTGAACCAAAAATAGCAGACCTTTCTTACTTAGCACTTCAGGTATTTCTGCCTCTTCTAGAATACAGAATCATTATTGCACTGCAAAGAAGGAAGAAAGGAATCATTCACTCCTTGAAGGTCACTCGCGTTCGTACAACGAACAGTGAATGAATGAGACAACCATAGAATTTCTATAGATCTCGAAACGGTGCAAAGTAAAGGAAGATCTTAAAGTAGTGATACGGCACATAAAAGGCAGCGCGTGGCGAATATTGAACGTCTGTTCGGGAAATGTGCGAGGTAGATTGCACTTTATTTTCTAGTGCTGAAAGTCGCTATTCATTAAACGTTCTGCAAAAGAGAATTTTCAGTATTAAATTATGTTACTTATTCTGTGATAAAGGTAACAATTACAATATTAATTTTGTGTTGACAGTTCGAAGTGATCTTACATGTGTAAAATGAGAAAATTTTATGACTAACTTTAGTTATAATTATAAGATTACTATTAACTAGCTGGTGGTATTGAGGCGCTCACATAAGGTACCTATAGATCCGCTACCCGCTACCTATAGGGACAAATTTTCGCCAATAATGTAATGTGGTGAATTGTACCTATTTGCTAGTTATATTTGAATAAAGAAATCAGTCTATGGTCTACCCAGGATATTGCTTAGCGGTCACAGGTTAGGTTACACACAAAATATTGGTAATTTTATCATCATCAACCAGGGCAGGTTGTCCCAATCATTTGGAGTCCGAGGTCCTATGTCATTCTCCTCCATAAAATCCAGTAATATGTTATCTCTTCAGTCATCACCTTCCTTATCAAATTATCTTTCACGCATTCCATCTAAGTTTTCTTGGGCCTACCTCTGTTACTAAATAAATAATAAAATAGTACTCTAAGAATTAGACAGAAATATCTTTTCATTCAAGATGACAATGAAGTCAGAATATAATTTTAAAGAAATCGGAGTCACTATCAACACAAAAGCTTCATTCGATAGCAGAATTTCAAGGTAATATCGGTAAAAAACGAATGGTGCCAACAGGGAACTTTTTACGGCGCAATTACTTGGGGTGGCTCTCGGTTGCCTTTGATACGGCCGCGCATGCAAACAATATATTCAATTTGAGAAAAGATCATTATTGGGTGCCGGATTCGCTATAGTTTTGTTATGTTAATGAATGTAATTGTATTGTTACAAACTCCTTTTATTTATTATCAAAACAATACATCACAATCAAACAAGAATAGCAACAAAAATCACTAAAGTTTATACCTGTGCTATTGTTAGTTATCGGCACATAAAAAAATTATAACCACTCACTAACAGTGCTTGTAAATCCATACATTGGTATAGGGGTAGATTAGACCTTGGGAAAGGACATAGGCTTTATTTGGTCGCGATAACCGACATCCATGCGGGCGGAGCCGCGGGCAAAAGCTAGTAAAATATACATACAAAAAAACCTTACATACATATCTACCATACAAAACAAAAAAATATACAAAGGAGATGGGGAGGCTTTCATACATTCTTGGGCCAAAAATGTAATAAGATGAGGGTGGTATCAATTAAGAGCATATAAATTATTAAACCATCCCTGAAAATTCTGCAGATTTTGGATATCTGAGAGCAGAGTTATAAGAGATTTAGTAAAAGTGAGGTTATGCAAGAAATTGACATTTTAGAACTGTGATTTCTGTGGTGTTTTAATAGAAAGTGGTCATCTTAAAATACTTTTAAATTGTACTGTATTATGTTTTACTCAGGGATAATGTACGAAAACTTACAAAGAGATTTTAAAGATATGGAGTACAAGGATGTTATGTTAAAAAAAAAACACTTTAAATAATAATTATCTTTTATTCTTCTTCAATAATAATTAAAGTATTGTCTAAGAAATGCGCAGGTGGAAATATATTACCTTATTTACTTCATTTTCTATGCCACAATTCACACAGAGATCCATGTCAAAATCCAAAATACCGAGCAAAACTCAAACAAGTAAACAAGTTTATCATTGTACTTTAAGGTAACCAGGAGCAAGCTGAGAAGTCCGTAAAGAGAAATCACTGTTAAGGGAATATAATCAAGAAATCAACTGGAAATACTAAAAACGCAGAAGTCAATTGATCATTGGATTTAAACCAATAAACTGATACAGCATACTGATATAGCATACTTTTGTACATATTTTATAAACAATTGTATATCCCATAAGCCGTGTAAATATACAATTTTTCGATAAAATAATTAATTTTGAAGATTGAATAAATAAACTGATTGACTGAAAATGGAGCTGTCAGCTGTCACAGCTTAAAAATACAGTTGATAAATACAAGAAATAATTAATCGATTAACGGAAATCGATTCAGAATTTATTTTTATTACACTATTATTTGGTATTTTAAATGGTTATTATTATTATTGTGATTAAGTTTTGTTCACTCTGATTGATTTAATATCAAATTGTGATGCAAGTGTTTAAATACGCAATATTGTTTAAATAATTTTTAGTAATCGATATTTTATTTTGCTAGTGGAATAAACTTAGTTTTAAGATTTCTCGTCTTCCAGACTTTCAATTGAGCTGGTTTTTTAATATTTTGAAATAGAAAAAAATACCGCTTTTTTTAAGTCATATCTCAACTCATTACAATTTTGGCCCAGAAGTCCCCGTCTCCTTTATGACAAATAAAATGTATTCTATGGTCAGCCAAAACTTTTTATACTTTACTGATGTTTTTTTCATTGTTAATTTTTTATAGGATATTAGTAATCGAAATTACTAGTATTCCTCTAGCGTCATCTTATGTTACAATTAATTTTACAACACACCTGCTCATAACAGTGATATTATTTTACCGCAATTAAGCACGGAATGACACCTATTATAAAACTGTGACTTTTTCATTGCTATTATTCACAAAAGTGAGTTATAGATTCTTTTTTAAATTTTATAGGAAGTGTCTATAATTGTCTATGTTCTTAAAAAAGTTTTGATACAAAAAATAACGTGTTTAATAGTACGAATAAATTAATACGCCTATTGTATGGTCATTTGATGCATTTTCGTATTTAAATAAATAATTTCAACTTGTAATACTTGTGTAATAAACAAAATTTTCGCTCAAATTTAACTTTTTTTTTTCTCTAAGTACAGAAAAAAAAACAGAGTAAAAAAAAGTTAAGTTCAAACCTCATTTTTTTTTAAATATGGTAGACCGCCATTGTTAAATGCGCGCGCATAGGAAAACGAATTAATTTGTAGTATTGTTTATTTAGTATTTGTAGTATTATTTTATTCGCAAGTGTGTTGTAAAACGTCGTATGGCACGTGTGAGCATGATGATTACCGTCCTCGGCTGTCTTAAGACCCTCGCCTGGCGGCTCGGGTCTCAATGGCGCCTCGGCGGTAATCACCAACGTTGCTCACTTGTACCATAATGTACTATTACGTCGGTAGTGTAATGGCCAGGACCCGAATCCGGGATATCTCTAATTTAAAGCCGACCCCTAACCTGGTGGTTAAATAGTAGCTCAGTAGCTACCGACGCTTTTAAATAGAAAAATAAATCAATAAGGAAAACTTTTTTTAATGCTTACATAAAATGCTCTAATGCCCCAATTATTTCGTCATGCTTTTATCGCATTAACGAATAATGCGATAAAAGCATTACTTAATATAATTGGAGAAAAAATAATGATAAAGCAAGAATTTTATTATGCATATTAATATCCCCATCTCTCAACTGTGGGTGTCGTAGAAGGCAACTATGGGATTGGGTTAATATCCATCCGACAGTAAGCATACAGCCCATGACTAAGTGCCCGCTTGACGGTAATAGGCTCGCCTCCTATTACGTAGGACTGAAAATCACAGTTGGTGAAATGTGGGTGTTAATACACTTCTGCCTACCCCTTCAGGGATGCACAGGCGTGAGTATATGCATGCATGCTCCTAATATTAATTCTTCACATGCTAGGTAGCTGCAATAATGCCGTCTAAATAAGTTGCTCCAACGCATGGTAATGCCCTTGTAAAATAGCAATTCTAATTGGCCTTTCCAATAGTAAACGGAACACAATAGAGGCATCAATTGAGGCATTTTCCCATTAAACGAAAGGTTTACAACTGATAAGATATTAATAGATGCATTTGTCCCACTTTATCTGATTTGCTTTTAATAGAGTTGCTCGCTATAGTCGCTATTAGGTAATAAACGTGTGGTAATTATTCTACATCGTCGGTCACAGTGGAGTCGTTGGTGTGCGTAATTTGTAAACGCCAGGTGTGAACATCCTGTACCATGTACCAATTATCCAATATTTCACGGCATGTATCAAGCTTTGAATTCATTTACGAAAGTTTCGCAGGTGTGTTCATGATTTTACTAACGTTATACAATGAGGAGGTGTACACATGAACTAAGCGAGGGATAATTTTTCAGATATAGTCTTTATAATTATTTTTTTTAATTTCAGAAAAAAATTTGAAGATTATTTTTCTTGTTCTATTTCCAAAAATGAAATATAAAACTTACCATCGGACATAAAAGTGATGCAACGTACCAGCCTGCTGCTGTCGATTAATTAGAATACTACAAAAAATGCAATTAAAAACTTGTAATTCAGCCAGTATTTAATGAGATGGGCCGTCACCAATATCTATTAATGATATACTGGAAAGGTGAACCGTAGTTAAAAAAAAATACCACCGTACACCCAGGTGGTCTGGGAAGGTAGACGGTGGGAAAGAGCCGAAAACAATGAGCAGAATGCCACACAATATTGTTCTTGTAGATCGTTTCGTCTACAAATTCTACGGCGTAGCACTCGTAGAAGCTTATTTAACTTTCTGCCTACGAGTCTGTCTACGAGTTTTACTTTGGATTTCAGTTGACGACAAGAAGCTTGTTCCATTATAACGCGGGTTCCAAAACATAGGTGAGGTAATATTAGGTGATTTTAAGCGGATCCCGGACAGGGCTCAAGGAAGCGACCGGGATTTACACAAGGGTGATGATGATGTACAGACGTTGTAATATATCAAAAAGGCCACTATACGGTTCCAGGAGTTAAGAGACAATGTTGAAGAGAAAAGAGACGCAGAGACTAGATAATGAGTCAGTGAGTTTTCATACCTATAGATATAGTCATAGTGCACGTTCTTGTAATGGCATCTGTGTGGCAGTTACAAGAAGTTCTGCATTGTTGATTGTCGATTGATGGCCTATCGCGAATACCAAATTTTGTGTCACTTAGTAATATATTTAAAAGCCTTTGCTAGTAAATAAATAATTAATCTTATAAATTCGATAACGTTCCGTAATATAATTTTAACAAATAATTTAGTCCAACGTGATGTCGTAAACATTGTTAAAGGTTGTCCATAATTGGCGATAAAATCGACTTTGATGATGTTCAAGGATAAATATAATTATTGGAAAGTTTAATCAAATTGGGTCCTAAAATACACGAGCATGACTTGCGATGTTATGTTTGTTTCGAAGTCATTATCCACTTACTTGGACCTTGAAAGATTGTATTATACTAGTTTTGATTGTCAAATTAGAGCTTAGACCACCTCTACACGACCAACGTGACGTAAGTAACTTATTTGTATATTTCTATTCTCTAAATCTATATTGTTCAATATAGTACCTACTTGCAATAATGCACAAAATTGTACGTTCTGCTATGGAGGAGCGGAGTCTCCTAATATAGGCATTACTTGCTTAAAAGGAGGCTTCAATCACAATATGTAACACCCAATGTATAATGCAAATAAACTATTTAATGTGGTAGTGGTATCTAGACCCAAACTGAACATACTTAGATACTAATTCACATTTAAGAGGAAATATCTGCGGATTAACGGACGAGACTCTGTCACAAAAGGATAGCCTTTTGGGGCTTAGAGCATGATGGCAGGTTCTGGTTGTGAGGTGAAAGGAATGGATGCAACCGCGAACGAGCTAAGATGATGATAATATTTATACATTTAGAAGCCAGCGCCATTTCGTCCGTCAACCGCAGTTGTTACGGCATGCGTTCCACCACGTCCACCCCCAATTCAACTTTATTGTGTATTACCCCGAATCGGATTACCACAAATGCTACTAATGCATCACAGTGTAATGGTCTACGTCGTTTATCTCGCGGTATACCGTATATCTTTGCGCATATATATAAATGCGATTTTGTATTTGAGATTTGGTTTTCCTGTAGGAAATTTGCAATATGCAGTGTATTATATGGAAATGCACCCAGTTGATACAAAACTGAGTTATTTGAGATACGTATTTTGTATATTGTAGTAGAAATATTTTCGTAATCTTAGTGATCATCATCATCATCATCTTGAATTTAGATGCGGTTTTGATTGTAGCATTGTACTTTAGGAATACTAAGTTAGCAAGGTACTTAATCTATGATTTTTGTTCGAAAAGCTAACCTTAAGATATAATTATACAAACGGTTACTGCATATTCGAACTACTATTGTATGCCGACAATTTATTCTTATGCGGTACAACGTACGGTACTTAATGCAAGAACATTCGCGCAACATGTTAGTGTGCAATATATCATGAACACAAAAATGCTCTTTATCCGGCGGTAGACGAGGGAGCATTAACATTTACAGGTTGCCATGAAAATGAAAGGAAAATAATGAACAGTACAGTTTGTGTAAACTGCTATTTCAACTAATGAGACTGGAAACTTTGTACGTAAATTCAGATTATTAGGTTTCTGTGTGGACACTAACAGTGGGATAGTCTATATAAAAAGTCGCGCGGCGGACTACAGAACAAGCTATGCTTGAAGTTTCTTTCTTATAAGAACAAAATTAGAAAAAAAAATATTACACAGAAAGCTCTATTAAATATGTATTGCAGAATAAGTTAATCGCAGTGATAGCTGAGTAAGTATGCCAGCAAACCAATTATCATCATCATCTCTGTGTGGTTACAGGCATTCAAGGTTTTTATTACTTTGGTCCGGGGTCCAGTTCTATATTTGGCTTGTGCAGCTTATATGCAAGCGACTGCCGTCTATCCTACCAACCCCAAGAAGGGAGACAGTACCAAACGTCGTCTTTTAATCTGCAAGTTTACTTGCACTTAAGGTTCATTTGACTGCGAGGGTCTTTGTGGACTCTCTTTACCCGATAGACCAATGTTTGTTGGAAAAATGAAATTTATTACTCAAGCCTGTAAATCCCCGAAAGGGTACGTAGAGGTGTATTATCTTATCCCCCACATTTTGCCAACTTATGATGAAATAAAAAAAAAAAAAAAACTTATGATTGATTTTCGGTCCCACGTAATAGGGGATGAGCTAATTGCCGTCCAGCGGGCACTCATTCATGGGCTGTATGTTTACTGTCGGATGGAGAACAGCCCTATACCTTAGTCGCCTTCTACGACACCCACAGGAAGAGATGGGGTGGCTATATTTTAATCCACTGGGAACCAACCCGGTCAGTTTGCACGGCACGGCCATTTTGTACGGTAACATAAAATTCATGAAATACCAACCTACATATACCAACAATTTATTAATTCCAAATTTTCAACTTTTACGTAGGTATTATTTTTGTCTGTGACATCTACGTTTGTAAAAAAAATGTTGAAGTAAATTATCACTGTTATTTGCGACATCTCTCGTGATACTTGAATAAGTTACTTCAGTATCTACAGCCTTGAACGTTTTTTTATCGCCAGGCAATCTTCCGTCGCATAGTCTATAAAATTTCATTCAGTAAGCGAACTCCTTCGTTTTATAACTCAATGCTCGCTCGTTAATATTTATTTGAGGCAGTCATTGTGAAATGAGAGTATCATTTCTCGTAAAGGGTTTCCATAAATTGGCTATGTATATTTTGATGTAGCAACGCCTGTAAACTTTTATTAACATAACTAGCTGTTGATAGCGGATTTGTATGCGGCCTACAGGAACTTATTCGCGGGATGAGAGTCTTTGTGCTGTTTTAGGATGTATACAATTTCATCCATATACGTTCGTAATTGCGTTCGCGTTTGCGTAACAAACATCCATCTAATCATGAAAACTCTCACATTTATTACGATAAACACCTAGTTTTCAACGGAGTCTCTTAGACTCGAATGCTAATAGGCTGTAAAACAGTTTGAGCGTGATTATATAACAAACCATTGTCGTAGGTATCTATTTCTATATAAGCGAAATACCATTCATTGAAAAATCACGAAATCTCAGAAATTACACCACCTAAATTCTTGAAATTTGGCAAGTAGGTTCCTTATAGTCGCAGGAAGCCTCTAGTATCTATAATATAAAAATGAATCCCTAAATGTGGTGCTAAGCGCAAATCTCGAGAACAGCTGAACCGATTTCGCTAATTATCTTTTTATAATATTGTATTATAATATATTGAATATAATATATATTGTATTATAATATATTGAAGTACGAGGATGGTTCTCACGGAGAGAAAAATTTAAAAAAAAGGAATCGCCTGTTAGGCGGTACGAAGTTCGCGGGGTCAGCTAGTTATATAATAAACATTCATTAATACGAACTTCCACATTTATAATATCAGAAGGATTATATAAACAGAAGGAAATTCATTTTACTCTAAATTCAAAAATTCAAAATTCAAAATTATTTATTGTCAACCATAGGTACATAAGATGTTCACAAGGTAATTAGGCCAGCTATGATTCGCCATGTGGGCATACAATATTATATAACTAGTCACAAATGTCAAACTAATTTAGATTGTGTAGTAAATTATCTAATCATTATTATTTAACTATATTTTCATTGTAACAGAATTAAAAATGATCATGCATTACATTTATTTAGTAGTCAACATAATTATATTATTCCTGTATTGAATTATCCTCCAGAAATTCTTTAATTGTATAGTAACATTTTCCTATTAAAAGTACGCGAAGTCTTCTTTTAAAATTGTCAATTTCGGTTATATTTTTTATCATAGGTGGGATCTTATTATATATACGTGGACCCAGGCAGAATACACTGTTATGTAACAATTCTGTTCTACTGGCTACTATGGACAATTTATCACAATTTCGGGCCCTAGTCCGAAATTCAAACAATTCTATATTACTTTTTATAAATATGGCAACCTCATATATATAGAGGGAAGGTAATGTTAAAATGTTTAATTCCTTAAAATGAGGTACACATGAATCTGTCTGTTTTAGGTTGCATATACTTCTGATACAACGTTTCTGGGCAACAAAGACATGTTCCCTAAATGTTGAACTTCCCCAAAAAATAACTCCGTATCGCAAAATAGACCCCACATAACCATGGTAAGCCGTTAGTAAAGTGGACTGATTGCTGACTTTACGTAATCTATAAAGTGCATATGAAAATTGGTATAATCTTTTGCACATATATTCACAATGCGATTTCCAGTTCAATTTACTGTCGATGTATAGACCCAAGAATTTTGTAACATCGATCTCTTCGATTTTTGTATTTTGGCAAGATATATTGAGATTGTTTTTCGATGTGTTCCGTTGTTTGAAGAACATCAAATTTGTTTTGTCTATGTTAATATTTAAGTCATTTTCATTAAGCCATTCTATTATTAATGTCAAAGATGTATTTATATTATATTCTAAAATGTCTAAATTACTACCAGTATAAAGTACTGTGCTATCGTCAGCGAATAATGTCATTTTATATGTCGTTATTGTGGGCATGTCATTAATATAAATAAGAAATAAAAGAGGACCTAGTATGCTACCTTGGGGAATGCCTGAAATTACATTTCTTATATTAGAACTATGTGTTTCCTCAGTTTTACTGCTTACAGATACCCTCTTAATTTCTGTGAGTTGTTTTCTATTGCTAAGGTAGGATTTAACAAGTTCATGCACGTTTCCTCTCACACCGTATGTATATAGTTTGTTTAGAAGTATTTCATGATTAACGCGGTCAAAGGCCTTTGACATATCCATGAAGAGAGCTATCGCTGGTGATCGTTTGTCCATATTGATTAGTACTTCATGTAAAAAATTGTATATCGCTAAGTTAATCGATTTGTTTTTTCTAAATCCATATTGGCTTGTATTGAATAAGTCATTTATTTCAAAGAATTGATATATGCAGTTGTATATAATTTTCTCGAATATTTTAGAGAATATGGGTAATAGAGCGATAGGCCTATAGTTACCAATTATTGACTTACTATCTTTCTTATGGATAGGTTTTATAACTGTTAGTTTTAATTGGTCAGGAAATATGCCGTGTTCTATGCAAAGATTCATCGTGTGGCTTAAAGGGGCTGCAATTAGGACCGCTACATCCTTCACTATTCTCGTGCTAATACCGTCATGTCCCACACAGCAGGTGTCTTTTAAAGAAGTTATTGTTTTTAAAATGTCATGAGGAATTGTTGGAGGCATAAATACGGACTTAAGATTACGTTCAATTTTGGACAACTTCGTATCTGATCTTTGTTCTTTCTCTTTTTCAGCACTTGTGGTCCCTTTTACTATGTCAGTGAAGTAGTCATTGAAGGCATTTGCAATGGATGTACCACTTGTTACAGTTTCTTTGTTTGTGACAAGTTTTTCAACTCCTTCATTCCTCTAGAATGGTAAATAACTCTGAATATACTGTAAACAGTATAAATGCACTTTAAAGCTGCAGGTATAATGTATACCTGAAGTATCGTGGCAATGAAATAGCCATCGTGAAAGAGCCTTGTATAAAGGATTATCTGCACTCGCACCTACTGTAAAATGCTTCAGTGCACCGTATACGTGCTCAGGCGGGAATTGCGTTGCAAAGTAGGTGCTTAACATTAACCTATAAACACAGAGTGAGTCCTACTAAGTCCTACTAATATTATAAATGTGAATGTTAGTAAAGATGTTTGTTATTCTATTACATTCTAACGACTAAACGAATCGAATTGAAAGAACAATGCCCACTTTTCACCTGTCTGATCAGAATAAGCAATTTACCCGTATTGCCTAGATAATTAGCTCATAAAATAGCATATTTTTTTCTATTTTTAATAAAAAAACTTAGAAAGGAAGTGTTAGGCTAGAAAATATGATATCAGTTTTTTAATGATAATCAAAATGATCAGCAATATATCTATCTGCGTAAGACGAAATTCACCATCTTAAAGCAGAAACCATAGACGGAAAATATTCTCTACTCTCTGTCACGTTGTGATTATATTCTCTTTAGAGATGTTACAATCGGGACTATTTAGAATAATCGTATTAATGAACAAATGACTTGACAGATATTACGTTATTCTTCCTGTTACCCAGTAGGACAAATATTAGTCACACACACACACATACACACATAATCACGCCTTTATCCCCGGAGGGTTAGGCAGAGGTGAATGAACACTCACATTTCACTAAATCATTGTATTGGGTCCCACGTAATAGGGCTGAGCCTATTGCAGTAGTAAATAATAGTGGCTGTTTGCACTACTTTTCAATCAAACGACTACGTCCAGTTATTCAATATCAGGGGCGGATCCAGCTTTCGATTCAGGGGGGGGTCATGATGTAGCCGAGACATAGTTTCGGGGGGGGGGGGGGGGGGTCTAGTCTCCCAATAAAATGTCATTGAACAATACAATGAAAATAAATGTGTATTAAATTCATGACGAAATAATGGAGGAGAAATGAGGTGAGAGGAGAAAAGTAAGATACCTTGAACGACTGTTGTTAAATACGATCCAGAACCCGGTTAAGCTGCTGGCCCCCAAGTTGAAGGACGCAGCTGGCACTCTGGCTTGAGGGGGCTGGAGGACTCCTGCAGGAGACTCTATGGTGAAAAAAGATGTCAGAGCACCTTCGGTACTAAATCCGTATCAAAAGGCGAGAAATCGAGGCTACGAAGTCCCAGCTTTATCGGGACATGATGGAGTTGAAACTACGACTTGGACAACCAAGCGCAGGGCACGCCGTGATAGTGGTGGTATTTCTTACCACCACTATCACGGTGAACTAGCTAGCCGCAGCTAACTATCACCCATCATGGAGAACTGGCTAGAAAGGCTTCAATGAGGAATTCTCGTAGCGGTTGACGCAGATGATCACCGGATATGGATGTTTCGGAAGTTAGCTGCGGCGAATTCAGAAGGAGCCAACGCCCGGGTGTCATCACTGTGATGCAAGCGAGGACACGGGGCTGCATACGCGGACCGAATACCCGGCATGGGAAACGCCGAAGCGGGTCCTTGTGGCGGCCCTCGGGATGGGAGTTCTCTCGCTCAGAACTCTCTCTCGCTTGCTTACAGTGATGGCGTAAAACCGTAAGCTCGCGGCTGCCACCGCCTCCATCTGAGAGCAAGTAATGCTCGAGAAGGAGGCGGGGGAACGGGTCTGGAGAATATTTAGTTGTTTCCCATTCCGCATAATACGACGTCACTCAACATCTCCATTATCGTATCAATATCACCATATCGGTCCCCATTAGCACGGGCCTGGAAATGACAGGGGAACCGCCTGACACTTTATAAAAAGCAGGCCGCGTTGGCGGCGCGACGTGCGCCTCCCCCTTTCATGATTATCGTACATATTTTCCTGATTGCTTCCGAATCCGAGGTGACCTCGGAGCTCAGGGGCCGCCTTCCGTCTCTTCCTCCTCCACTTCGCACGACGCTGGGCGTCCATGGTGGTGAGATGAGACCATTTGCACGCATGTCACCCTTCACGACTTCAAACCAAGACTTCTTGGGCCTATCCTTTCCACCTGATCCCGGTGGCTGTGCTACTGCCAGCCATTTGCTACCCACGTAGCCTGGCGGTTGCTGCAAGACGTGGCCACACCAGCGAAGGCGGCTCTCTTGCATTTTATGTGTGATGTCGCGGACATGAAGGCTGCCGCGGATCTGAGAGTTCCTCATGCGATCTTTACGTTTGACGCCGCACATCCACCGCAGCATTATGGTACACTACATGTCATCTCCGTGACACGTAGCTCCTGCTTATGTCGCCTTACAGCCGTGTAAAAAGACAGGCCTAATGATTGTTTTATAGACCTGCCCCGTCAACCAGACTGGCATTTTAGGTTCAAATGTGACGCCAATCATTTCCCGCCCCTTGTCCCACATGGCGGCAATTCGTGCCTTGATGTCGCGGTTGATGTGACCAGTCACGTGAAGTACAGATCCCAGGTACTTTTTTTTTACCGGCGCCTCCTTCTGCGAGCAAATAATGCTCGTGAAGTAGGCGGCGGAGCGGGAGCGAAGGAGAATCGCAGACCTTGCGGCCCGCGAGGAGCGAAGGATAATCGCAAACCGCGCGGCCCGTGACGAGCGGCGGCAACTCGGGCGTCGAAGGTCGTAGAATGACCTCCGTCCCCATGAGCGCGGACCTGGGGGTGACGGGTAGAGCCGCCTGTCACCCTAGCAGAAGCAGGCCGCGGCGGCGCGCATTGCGTGCCTCCCCGTACCTGGGAGCGAGCTGGGGACTCTATGGTCCCTACACCGGAAGAGGACCAGATCGAGAGATATGGCCCTGGGTCGGCCGGGGTGCGAGGGATATGGCTACGACAATCTCACCTCCGGCAACTGACGGCCCACAGACGGCGTACGTTTTAGTCGGTTCGAGTCCGACATAACCTCCTCCTCCGGCTCCGGCGGGGGAGGTATCCGCGGGGATTTTAGGCACGATAAAAAAAAAAGGACCAGGCATATGAGCCAGCTGCGTCATCCGCAGCAGAAGATGGCCACTGGCCACAACCACTGGGCCCGCGGTAATAGCGGTAGTAAGGCCCATCCCATCCTATGGGGGAGTGGCTAGAGAGGCCACATGGCTGCCTCTCGTACCGGCTGACGCAGGTTATTACCGGGCACGGGTGCTTTGGTGACTACCTACGTCGGATCCAGAAAGGAAGGCTTCCTCCAAGTTCACAAAAAGTTTTTGTAAGCAAACAGTAACATAAATACGGGGCCTTTGAAGCTGAGCCCAAGTCAAATTGTTGCCCAAATCGAAAAAGGACCTCATGGCTGTCAGCTCCAGACCTTCAACTGACTGCCGGCCTGGTTAGTCATTCGCGCTTATTTCTTTAACATAGCGGACAGGGTGTCAGGTCCGAAAACTATTCGAGTCCATCGGTTGATCGGCTGCGTTGCACGATAAATTGAAATTTTCAATCGTGCGAATAATATTCATACTGATGTTTGGTGCCTCATAAAATTATATAATACTATTAGGTACAAAGAGACAGTCTTCTTATGCGTGGTATTTTTTAAAATTTATCAGTGACATTGGGATATTTTTTTAGTAGGTGACCCGCCCAGGGGGGGGGTCATGACCCCCACGACCCCCCCCCTGGATCCGCCACTGTTCAATATAATGTTAATGTTATAGGCAATGTGTATAATGCAGGCATTCTATACAATACCTAGGAAATGTATAGAATGCCGGGGTCGTTCAGGCAATGTATGAAATGATATTCAATGTTTAAACTATTTTACACTTTGCCTAGGAAATGTATAGAATACCTAGGCATTGTATAGAATGCCGGTCGAAGCATAGGTAATGTATGTAATCTATTTTTCTTCTCTATAATTTAGTTAGATAGATACTAATCTTTTGAGAGCTAATCCTAATTTCAACTTCCACCAGCGAAAGTGCTGATAAGACATGTATTGTGTTCTATTGGTAGGTATGCCTAAGTACCTACGTGTTTTTTGCGTAGAATGTTTCTCACATAGCAGTGAAAGCAAAGCTGCACATTCCGACTTGGATAGATTAGGTTAGAAGGTAAATGCGGGAGCGGAGCGGAGCTCCCGCATTAGCCTTTGTGGTTATTTTTTTTATTACCATACAGAATTTCTATAGGCCACGGCAACCACTCTCTTACCATCATCCCTGTGCTTGTCAGCCACCTAACCTGATGGAAAGAGAGTTGTTACTGTGGCCTATAGAGATCTGCATGGTTAAAAAAAAATTACCACGAACCTAACTTCTAACCTAATCTATCCAAGTCGGAGTGAACAGTTTTTCTTTCAGCAGTAATATCCATTTTTCAAATCCATAGAGGGCTTCTTAAGGGATCGTAAATAAATGACGCTTTGTTAATCTATTAGGTACTTGCTAGCAGTACTTTTTTATTAAGGTGAGACGAATTTTCGCACATGAAATATCATTTTAAAGAGACGAATTTACAACAACCCGTCCAATAAACACATTGCCTGATGCGCTTCTGGCATTTAATACAATACCTAGGCAATGTATGAAATTAATCGTATTATACACATTGCCTGAACGTTTTAGGCAATATATAGAATGCCTAGGCATTCGTAAAAAACTCAAGTGGTTACCAATCCGCCTTCGCCGGAATACTCATATACTCTCTCTTCTTTTTAATATTTTGTTTAACCCGACTACTCCTCTATATCTAAAAAAGCGTTTCCGATTTCTGAGCGATAATAACACCAGACATTTGCGATCCACTGAAAATTTAACCCTGGCAATAGTGCCGCATTCTACAAGCTTCTCTGATAAGTCCTTCACAATACAAGCTGCACGACTGTGGAACGCATTACCTGTAAATATAAGACAAGCACAGTCGCTGTCTACATTTCAGAGACTAGTTAAAGAACACTACCTAACGTCTTAAGTTTTTATATTCTCTCTGCACGATTACTACTAAGTAGTAACAGTATGTTATGTAATTATGGTATATGTATCTGCACTCAGTATTTATTTATTTGTAGTACATACCTTATATATGTAGTTATTGTATATTTATATATAGTATTATTAGTATATAGTTTATTGTATTATAGTATTTGTAGTATATATTAGTAGTATATTTAGTACTTTTTATGTATGTAGGTATTTATTAAGTAGGTAATAGATAATATTAAGTATTAATGTCTTGTGTACACCTAAAACTACCTGTTCTGGCAATATAGTCCATACTGGTTGTCTGGAAGAGATCGCAGACTAGCGATAAGACCGCCCATTGTACAACTCTCTGTCATGTACGTATCTTATGTATGTATCCTATGTTTGGTGTGCAATAAAGAGTATTTATCTTATCTTATCTTATCTTATCTATACAATGCCGGATTATACACATTGCCTATAACATAAATACGAAATAGTGACCAACTTTTCCTTCATACTTTAACAGGCTTAAGATTAACGCACGCACATAGATTATAATATCGCTCATTGTCACTATTATTTTGACTATTACCTAATAAGATATCAAAATAATATGAAATAATCGTATTAGGTATACCTAGTAGGTATACCACTGTTATATTGTGTTACTGGTACCTGCTACGATTACAAATAATAATTGTATTTGTCCTCTCTCTACGCTATAAACAAACACCGACTATGACATGACAGTGACAGCTTCATTTGGTTTCATGGTTTCGTTTTATTGCTGATGTGTAGTGTAATTCCTCTTTCTGTTGCGTTCAAATTCAATTTGATACTCTGATATCACCCCATTTGAGAAGAGAGCAATGTCCGCATCCGTGGGATCCTTGTCCATGACATAGCAGATAAAATACAGGAGAGCCTCATTGCTGGACAAGTTTTTCAGCAACCCCTAGGCTACGTGTATGATAAAAATGTCTGGCAATACCGCCGCGCCGGGTAGCAGAGCAAACCTAAGAAGTCTTAGCTCAACTATCGTTGTAGAATGTGTTATGCGTGCCAATTATCTCATTACCAGTGATGCCCAAAAGAGTGAAAAGTGGAGACAGACCCTAAGGGCCAGTCCACACGGCGCGTTGCGTTGCGTTGCGTCGACGCAACGCAAATATTTTGACGCATAGCCGGCCACACGGGCGCTGCATCACCGCAGCGCAGCGTTACTACGATGCAGTCACAGTCACAACGCGTACACCCCCGCCCGCTTCGCCTCCGGGGCTGCAGCTCCGTCGTGTGTGCGTTGCGTCGACGCAGCGCGCTGTGTGGACACTATGATTATTTGTATGTAAAACGACGCGACGCAGTGGCACAGTGCTGCGTCGACGCAACGCAACGCAACGCGCCGTGTGGACTGGCCCTAACCTTTTAGAAAAGTCGGAAGAAAGACCCTGGGCTCTAAGATTCCTGCCTTCAATTCAAAACATTATTTTGACGATGATTATAATAAGAGAACACATACATTATAAAAATAAAAAAATAGACGAATAAAAATACCAATTGTAATGAATAAAATGTTGTAAGGTTGTATTATTAATATTCATTTTTGACTTTTCATATTGTCATTTCTGTAATAGCAATAAAGTTAAAAAGTATTTTATTTAGTTATTGTTGAATGCAAAAATTCCCTCAGCCTCGGTGGCATGGCGGTAGGTAGTGAACTCGAATGCTACGCAGGAGGCGCGGGTTCGATTTCCGCTCAGTGCAAATATTTGCATGCATGAATATGTCTACTTGCATTGACCTGGGTCATGGTATCTCCGTGCCTTGGAGAGCACGTTAAGCTGTCAGTACCAGTTATCATACGAACATCTAATGGCAGTCGTTAGGGGTAGTTAGAGCCCTATAAATCCAACAACTAGTCTACACAATACTTTAATGTCGCCAATGGGTTTTGGAGGTCAGATGGCAGTTGCTTCACCGAAAATATGTAAGTTCAGCCGCGTCGTGGTAGTACTGGAAGAGGTGGACCCCGGACTCTGAAGCAAGGCCGTGGATGTAACCAGAATGAATGCAAGGCTGATGATGATGATGACAAAAATTGCAAACAGTAAATTGTATGTTGAAAGCTCATTTAATCACTGAATATGAGCATATGACATGAAATAAATCTAAATTATTACCTATATCTTGTTAATCTTGACTGTGAAGAATTAACTTTTGATAATATGAGATCGTCATCATCCTAGCGTTAGACCCGGTCGCACCCGTATGTCAGAACACGATCATTGGTTGTTAGGGGTCCATTACACGCTAGGTTTTGCCATGGTTTAACCATCAATCACGCCGTGAGTGACCAATAACATAACGTCTAATAACCGATTGACCAATAATATTCATGATTGACGGCATGATGCATGACGTTTGCATGAGCGTGTAATGGACCCCTTAAGTTTTTTGACACTGTCACACAGTTCATTAGTCAAAGCACAGATAAATAAATACTTTACCTACACGTTTTAATACCTTGAATACACATTTTTCTGTCTAAAGATTTAAACCATTATTGGTTTTATGGTTTTAAAGATGCAGTATCTATTCATCAATGATACCAGTACAGTAATACGATAGCATTTTAAAAATGTAATGACAGGTCAACGGATGTATGGAAAGTGGGCATCATTCAAAGGAACAGGGATAGTTTATGTAATGTTCAATGAAAGACGGACTATCGCAAAACTGTTTATTGTAGGTAGACAGACATACATGTTATTGATGTACCCTCAATTGTACAAACATTACATTTTTCCCCTCTCAATTTGACATAATAGGAACTGTACAGAGTAACAGAAAAAACCATACACATACAATATCTACCTACCTATACTATACATGCTAATGCACATACATTAATAATATAATCTAACAAATAATAGTAACAAAGCATAGGTATAGGTACATTATACTTTTTATAAACAGTAGGCCTCTAACGACAAACTTATATTGAGTAGGTGCACAAGTATTAATTTGCATACATATTACTTATGTACACGACGAGGCCTTAACACCATGGCGTGAGGTGAGTATTTCCGGGGCTGGCGTTCGAGCACTTCAACAGTATCAGACTTCGCGAGGGCGTCGCCGTCCCCACTTCCCTCTACAATGTCAGACTGAGCATCACCGTCCCCAGCATCCCCTAATCCACTAACCAGTTGCACTTGTTTGCTACCTGAGTTTGGTGACAAACTCAGAGGCGTCGACCGACCCTCATCGACTGCTTCGTTACCGGAGGCCTTCGGCTCCGATTGACTATCACTACAGTCGGTTTCTAAAGGAATCACCGAGTGCCGTGATTTCCTAGCTGTTTTCATGACAAGTTGATCAACATGACGTTTATTCATTTGGCTATCAAGCGCTTTAACTTGAAACGATACGGGTCCCATTTTGTTAACTATGACCCCCTCTTTCCACTTAACATCTTTGTCCCTATAGTCCCGCATGAACACTGCATCGCCGGGCTGGAAGTCACGCGATACACCTCCGCGCCGTTCCTCCGCCCGCCACTGCGACGCTTGTACAACGGTGGCGGTGCTGGGACGTAATAGATCTAACCTACCACGTAAACGACGCCCTAACATTGCTACGGCTGGCTCCTTTTGCGTAGTGCAATGTTCAGTGTTTCTGTATGTGAATAAAAATCTAGCGATAGCAATATCGAAATCCACCTTCTCTAAAGATGCTTTCTTAAGAACTTGCTTGATAGAACGCACCGCGTTTTCTGCAGCACCGTTGCTAGCGGGGTGATAAGGCGCTACTAGAACTCGTTTTATGCCATTCGTTTCTAAATAAAACAAGTATTCTTTTGAAGAAAAGGGAGGTCCATTATCGCTCACAATTGACTTCGGTAATCCAAATCGTGCAAAAATTTTACGAAAGCAAGCTATTACTACCTGAGCTGATGTACAGGTGACACACTCAACTTCCAACCATTTAGTGTGGGCATCGATTAAAATAAAATAATATTTGTTGCGATAAGGACCCAAAAAATCTACATTAAGTCGCTCCCACGGCTGGGCAGGCCATGGCCACGAGTGCAGCGGCGCCGGCGGGGGCTGGTCGCGCTGGGACGCACACGCACTACATTCACGACAAATACGTTCAATGTCAGCGTCTAAGCCCTCCCACCATAGGTAATTTCTCGCGGCCTGTTTCATTTTAACCACACCGATGTGTCCACTATGCAGTTCATTTAAAACAGTGGCTCGTAGTTTACTAGGAATAACTACACGGTAACCCCAAACTAAACAACCATGCTCAATAAATAAATTATCCTTTTTTAAAAAAAATGGCCTATCTTTTTCGCATTCTAAACTATTCGGCCACCCGAATTTAACATAGCCCACTATCTTATTAAGCTGAGAGTCCCTTTTTGTCTCGATCTTTACTTCATGAAATGTAACTGGCATAACATCTTGAACAAAGTTAAAGTAACTTCCTTCTAACAAATTATCATCGTAATTGTCCCTGACCGTACGATTTAACGGTAAGCGAGATAATACGTCCGCAAAACAATTTCTTGAGGACGGAATAAAATCTATTTCGTAATTATAGGCAGCCAAACGAACCGCGTATCTTTGCAACCGGCTCGCAGCAGTTTGCGGGATCCCTTTATTTTTACCGAAAATGTAACTAAGTGCCCGGTGATCACTTCGCAATAAAAAATGTCTGCCGTATAAGTACTGGTGATGTTTAGTCACGCCAAATATGATCGCCAGTGCCTCCTTGTCCAATTGCGAATAATTCTGTTCGTGTTCATTGAGAGTGCGGGATGCGCAACTGACCGCGCGCTCCGAACCGTCTGGGTAACGATGCGTCAGGACGGCGCCCAGCCCGTACGAACTACTATCAACGGAGAGGATAAGCGGCAAATTCGCATCATAATGCGCCAGCACCGGACTACTGCTCAGAATTTTTTTTATTCTATTAAAACCTTTGTGACACTGGTCACTCCAATACCACTTAACATCTTTTTTAAGTAGCTCATACATTGGCTTTAACACATCACTAATATTAACACAAAACTTTGCATAGAAGTTTACAAGTCCTAAAAAGCTTTTTAACTGTGTTACGTCTTTTGGTACCGGAGCTGAAACAATAGCCTCAATTTTTTTTTCATCCGCGTGAAGTCCATGCTTATCGATACGATATCCTAAATAGGTAACGCTCTCTTTAAAAAAATCGCACTTCGACCAATTTAGACGTAACCCAGCGTCTCTCAATCTACTTAAAACAGAACGAACATTGTTTAAGTTATCCTCAGTATTTAAACCGCTTACACAAATGTCATCACAAAATACCACTGTAAAAGGTAAGCCGCTTAGAATTTCCTCTATTACTTTTTGGAAATTCTCTGGAATGCATTTAATCCCGAAAGGAACCCTCTTATATACCCAAGTGCCAACATGAGTCGTAATTGCAGTCATGGGTTGAGAGTCTTCAGTCAGACAAAATTGCTGATAAGCGTGGGACAAGTCCAATTTTGAAAAAACTACCCCGCCCGCCAGAGTTGCAAATATCTCCTCTATACGCGGTAGAGGGTAATGAAAATCCTTAAGTTTAGGGTTAATGGTTGTCTTATAATCGCCACATATGCGAATATCCCCATTTTTCTTTATAACCGGAACAATCGGAGTGCCATAGTCTGATCGGTCCACTTTGTAAATGACGTCCTCCCGCTCTAAACGTTGAAGTTCTTGCTCGACTGGCCCGCGCAGGGCGAGCGGCAGCGGGCGGGCCTTAACATAAACTGGAGTTTTATCAGCCAAATGCAATTGCATACGAATTTTGCAAGTCCCAAGCCCATCAGCAAATACTTCTGGGTATTCGTTACGCAATAATTTCACATTCTGATCATATTTAGGGGTAGACAAATTATAACAATCGTTTATATTAATTTTGAACATTCTGATCCAAATACGACCCATAAGGGGCGGCCCACCACCCTTAATTATGTAAAGTTGCAATCTATGACTGTGAGACATATATGTGACATTGACATTAATAAAACCAATGGGTTTAATTACATCACCCGTGTAAGATTTTAAAATCAAAGCTTTCTCAATAATAACATATTTAGGAAATAGTTTATCATAACAAGCTTTAGAAATTGCCGAAAATTTGCACCCGGTGTCCACTTCAAATTGTAACGCGTGATCACCTACTTTTAAATTCACATAATAAGGATCGTCTCTAATGCACGACAGGTTATAAAAGTTCACTTTATCATCACAATCAGAATCAGAGTCAACTAAAAAGAACTGACCTTTCGACTTCCCAGATGCTTCCGGCTGGCAACTTTCTAACTTACGACACATAGCTTTCAGGTGCCCTTTTTCACCGCATTTATCGCAATTATAATGCTTGAAGCGACACTTAGCTGCTCCGTGGCCCTCCCGGCCGCACCTCCAACACGCAGCAGGGCCCCGCTCAGGGGGCGGCGCGCCGCCGCTCCTGGCAGAAGCGGCGCGCTGCTGGCTGGCGGCAGGCCCGGGGGCGCGCGCTCTCGCGATGCGGTGCAGGCCGTCGGGCGCACGCTCCACCGCGCCGCCGATGCCGCCGTCCGCCGACGTCGCCGCATGCCTATCAGCTGCCTCCAGGGCCAGTGCGAGCTCGATAGCTCGCTTATAATCTAATAGTTTTTCTGCAAAAAGCCTGGATCTCATATCCTCGGAGTACAGACCGGAGACAAATTGGTCTCTGAGGTTCACCTGTAAGGTATTCCCAAAGTTGCAGGTCTTAGCCAGATGCTTTAAACCTTGCAAATATTCGCTCACAGTTTCACCCGACACCTGCTTCCTTTGCCGAAAAACATGGCGTTCTGCGATCTCCGACCTCTGTGGCTCGAGATGTTCCTTGACAATTTGCTCGAGTTGATTGAACGTCTTAGTTTCTGGTAAATCCGGTGAACACAGATCACACATCAACTCGTAACATACCACGCCTACGTGCGTCACTAACACTGCCACATGCAATTTTTCTTCGATGTTATTTAACACTAAATACTGTTTGATTCGCCTACAATACGCTTCCCAGTTCTGGGTACCAATTTCAAACGTTTCTATTTTACCGATGGGCATATTGATCACGAATAACACTGAAATTATAATTAAAATTACCGACTGCGCCACAATGTAATGTTCAATGAAAGACGGACTATCGCAAAACTGTTTATTGTAGGTAGACAGACATACATGTTATTGATGTACCCTCAATTGTACAAACATTACAGTTTATATTCTGAAATAACACTTAGGTTTTTTAATTCCGGTAGAAGGTTCCCATGGGTTGCGGGATCGGGATCAAAACAAAGTTAAGATGACGATGATTAACCTCTTCAGTTTCACAGTAGAGTAAGGCAGAGGGATCAGTAGAGTTCTATATTATTTACTTTCAAATTCATCTAAAATACTCGATTGTACACAATACCTTCGAAAATTGGATCACACATTTCCACATACTTTCCTATCGTTTAAAGAGAGAAGTGATCAAATCCCCACAATACTCTATGCCGGATTTAAATCACGTTTACCGCACAGCCACACACGCATATTGGTAAAGTTGCAAAGTGATTGGGTTCGTAAAACGCCGGTCTTTGGAGCACAATAACAGTACGCACAATTGAACTTAGTGCGATTACGTGCGAGCACGGTAATGTGGCACGCGTCGCGCATTCCCTTCGAGACGCGAGAGGGTGACAGTACTTGACCCTACGTTTAAGATGATGACTGTCGTTTACGAAATGTCGGGAAATTATCCTATATGTGCTCACATGTGTTTTATTACCGTGAAGTTAAGTGTTACTTAGGTTCTTATTACGGAACTAGGCGTTACCCATGGGACTCTATTCAGCAGTGGGATGGACGTTTAATAGTACTAGGTACAACGTTCAGAACAAGAAATTCAGAAGAAATTAACAAATTTCTGACAGGGATGCTGTTTAAGCTGGAGCCGTAGACGAGTGCTTTACAAGTATCTACTCGATTTCGGGAATCGCATTTTTCTCTCGAGTTTTTATAAGAAAAGTAATATAAAATAGCATTAGTGTAGACCAAATGAAATGAAACATTCAATACATATTAGCGAAATAAAAAGAAATGTTCAAATTAAATTAGCTATCAACATAGACACCTAAACTTTTTATATGTCCTTTTAAGAATTAAAAAAGTGTACACACTCCGATACTGATTTATGATGATTTTATACAATTTTACGATACATGACATAATAACATACCTGCATTATATGTCCTTTTAAGAATTAAAAAAGTGTACACACTCCGATACTGATTGATGATGATTTTATACAATTTTACGATACATGACATAATAACATACCTGCATTATATGTCCTTTTAAGAATTAAAAAAGTGTACACACTCCGATACTGATTGATGATGATTTTATACAATTTTACGATACATGACATAATAACATACCTACATTATGAGAGAAGTAAGGAAGTTTAAAAAACGATTTCCTAAGCGACGGAATGCCAGCGGATTAGGGTTGAAAGATAAAGTTATTTAAACGATTTACTGAATAAATATGTACTCAATATGCGCTAAAACGGTTTTATATGCGCACCCTTAAGCTATTGATGCTATATTTTATGTACTATAAGATAGAAGAGAGCTAGTTGGCAAAGTATTGCTAAAACTTCCTCGACGGGGTGTTAAATTTTCCTTGGCACTAAAAGTAAAACTTTTTCAAGTCCCCGTCTCACCTTGCAGCGTCACTGTACATTAGTAAGTTTGTTGAGGTAATCTATCAGCCGGCTTTGTGTTTGACGTTCTCTGGCACTTTTTAATGCTAGCATCTTTTTAACGTTGTTGCCTTTATAACATTTTAGTAGCGTCTAGTTAGTCGTTAGTGCTAATTGTGCTGTATAAATAGAACATCCTATTTAAATATTTATTATGAAAAATGCAGATTTTACGTTTGGTTCAGAGTTCAGACGTTTCGTCGAAATGAATAAACCGGTTTATACACCTGTAGGTGGTACAGTTTTGGTCAACATCCTATGCGTTCTATCTGTTCTCGTCATGCAATCACGATTGCATGCAAAGTTTGTACGGGGTTTGTTCTCTTACTTTCCGTAATTTGTTTTGGTTAGTCAGATCGATGTTTAAAGTGGGGCCCGTACTGGCCCTCGATTTTGCTAAAACACAACCACTGTCGTACCACAGTCACTGCAAAAAATGGTATTAAATTTTAGACTTTATTGCTATAGACTTAAAATCGAAAAGAATTTCATAACACTGTTTCATTCACTCTACAAAAAGTCATTTAATTTTGGACTTTAACAACATAATATAGCAATAAAGTCTAAAATATAATGCCAATTTTTGCTGTGATTGTGTTACAAAAGTGGTTTTATTTTAGCAGAATCGAGGGCCTGGAAGCCTACCGTCCCAGCATTCCGGACTTCTACCCGTTCCTACTTCAGTCTATGTTAACCGTTGTTCAAGCTATGTTATGTACAATTGCCCGGATGCAATGCGAAATTTCATAGAGGTGTGTGCCTCACCCATAAACCAAACAATTTGGTTTTGATGTTTTCCATTTGATTACAAAATAACCTTACAATCTAGGTGTCAACTTTCTACATAGCGTAGTTTATCGTATTCATTTCTTGTTTCAATCTATAAAATTCCTCCAACGTGGTTAGACTCGACAGACATTTTAAGTGAACGAGAAAATGTCTAGCCGTTGTAGAAGTAGGAAAGTAAAAGGTTATTATAGGTATGATAATGAAAATTGCGCGCTTGTGTGTTGGAGCGGCGCGAGGCGCAGGCGGCCCGCAAGCCCGAGACAGCCGACAGCCGCTCCAGTATCTACTAATTGAATCTGAGAACTTGCCTGGAACTTTCCGAACTTGCGCGAAATTTGATTAGCTCGTCATCCCTCTTTGAGCATCGAGTTTAATTTTTTTTAACTCGAGATTACTTACTTGTGAGATTAATCGCGGCGCTGTTTAATCGTATAGAGGGTTTGACAACCCGGAAAAGGACGAATTAGAAGTGCGTGTAAGGTAAATTTTCTTTTTTGTAGACGTTCCGTAAAATCTTGACAAAAGCTTATGTCAAATACTGCGTTTTGGTTTGAACTTTATGATGTTGGATACCTAAGGATGAAGCCCAATAAAATGATATAATATATCTTTACGATTAGACTGGAAAAACAGGACCTCAGACTTCAAGGCGAAAGCTTCGGATGCGACCGGGATTAATGCTAGGATGATGATGATCTTTATTAATTAATCCAATCACGTTCATTGCGTTTTTTTAATGAAAATATTTATTGTCCCTCCAATAATTTTGAATTAGTTTCAGGCATTAGTTGGCAGAAATATTAAATCTGGAGAAAATGAGAAATTTTACAAGTTTCCTTTCGTTTACCGTAATCATCATCATCATCATTTCAGCCATAGGAAGTCCACTGCTGGACATAGGCCTCCCCTATAGATCTCCAATAGGACCGGTTGGAAGCGTCTCGCATCCAGCGCGTTCCCGCGGCCTTTATGAGGTCGTCTGTCCACCTTGTGGGTGGATGTCCTACGCTGCGCTTGCCGATACGTGGCCTCCACTCGAGGACTTTTCGACCCCATCGGTCATCAGTCCTCCGTGCTATGTGCCCTGCCCACTGCCATTTCAACTTGCTAATCCGCTGGGCTATGTCGGTAACCTTGGTTCTTCTACGGATCTCCTCATTTCTGATTCGATCTCGCAGAGAGACTCCGAGCATAGCCCTCTCCATAGCTCGTTGGGCTACTTTGAGCTTACTCATAAGGCCCATAGTGAGGGACCACGTTTCAGTGCCATAAGTCATCACTGGTAACACACACTGGTCGAAAACCTTCGACTTGAGACACTGAGGTATGTCGGACGAGAAGACATTGCGTAATTTTCCGAACGCTGCCCAGCCGAGTTGGATTCGGCGATTGACCTCTTTCTTAAAGTTGGACCTACCTAACTGGACTACTTGTCCTAGGTAGACGTACGAGTCAACAACTTCAAGAACCGAGCTCTCAACAGATATCGGGGTAGGTACAACATGGGCATTGCACATCACCTTTGTCTTGTCCATGTTCACTTTAAGACCCACCTGTTGAGAAACTCGGTTGAGGCCTTCGAGCATCGTGTTGAGATCTTCCATCGATTCTGCCATGACTACAATATCGTCGGCAAACCGGAGGTGAGTGATGTATTCGCCATTAATATTGATGCCGAATCCTTTCCATTCCAGGAGCTTGAAGGCATTCTCCAAAGTGGCCGTAAACAGTTTCGGAGATATCACGTCTCCCTGTCTTACGCCTCTTTTCAAAGGGATCGCCCTCGAACTCCGTTCCTGTACTCGAACCGACATGGTGGCGTTATTATACAAACACTTCAACACTTCGATGTACCGATAGTCAATACGGCACCGCTGGAGAGACTCAAGCACAGCCCATGTCTCGACCGAATCAAAGGCTTTCTCATAGTCCACAAACGCTAAGCAAAGTGGTAAATTATACTCTTCGGTCTTCTGTATAACTTGCCGCAGCGTATGGATGTGGTCTATGGTACTGTAGCCTCTACGGAAACCGGCTTGTTCGGGAGGCTGGAAGTCATCAAGCCTGCGCTCGAGACGGTTCGTAATGACCCTTGAAAACAGCTTGTAAACATGGCTCAGAAGCGAGATGGGTCTGTAATTCTTCAGTAAGGTATTGTCACCTTTCTTAAAGAACAGCACCACCACGCCTCTGTTCCACGCTTCTGGCGTTATGCCCTCGAGGACGACGGTGTTAAAAAGCCTCTGAAGGACTTTAAGTACCGGTGTTCCACCCGCTTTCAGAAGCTCTGAAGTGATTCCGTCGTCACCCGGTGCCTTGTTGTTCTTAAGCTGATTCAGAGCCATTCTAATCTCGTACAGGCTGATGTCCGGGATATCCTCGGTGAAGTGTCGGGTCAACTTGGCTCTTGGGTCGGTCGCCATGTTGCCAGCAGGATTAGCGACCGAAGCGTATAGCTGTCCATAGAACCTTTCGATCTCCTCCAAAACCTCAGCCTTGGTCGACGCTATACTGCCATCTTCTCTCTTCAGCTTAGTCAACTGGCTTTGCCCAACAGACAGATTTCTTGCGAACACTTTGGAGCCTTTGTTCCGCTCGATTGTCTCTTTAATATGTTCAGTATTAAAGAGACGTATGTCGTGTCGCAGAGATTTGGAAATCTGTCTGTTGAGCTGCCTATATGACTCTGCATCATCGGAAGACTGCAGTCGAAGTGAGCGTCGTTTAGCCATGAGTTTTTGGGTGTGATCGGAGAGTTTTTGAGGTCTATTTGAACGGCGGGGTCTGAAGTGCTTAGAGCCCACCGTTTGGACAGTTTCTACGAGCCTGTTGTTTATCTCGTCCACCGACGCAAAGTTCTCTAGGCAATCAAAGCGACTTGAAAGCTCAAGCTGAAAGTTCTCGGGGTTTTGGATTTGGACACGAGTAGGTCGGAGTGTAGACTTCATCAGGCGGGACCTTTCGAGTTTAACGTTAATACCCAATGTGCCTCTTACGATTCTGTGATCGTTTACCGTAAAGAAATTATCAAAAAGAAACGTACAATAGAAGGTTAACTAAAACAAAAATGTAGCGCCACTCGTGTCAGGAAACTTTACAAATAGACAAAGAACTACGAACAGACTCACAGCTATTCATGAATCACACTATGTGAAAATCTTTGAAAGAGTGGTAGCTAGTGAGGTGACCACTTAAACATTTTGACGGACAGAACTGTCATGGCAGACGTTTTGGTTATTATCGAGTAACAGAGTGGACACATGAGTCCAATTTGTCCGCTGCACTGTGAGCAAAGCTTGTAAGCCAGATGTCTGCTTCATATACGTTTTCCAACTATGCTCAAAATCTATTTGCGAAGTTTTTACATACCTACCTGCTGCTACACCAAGCCATACCACTCGCGTCAGTATGAATATTGAATGCATTTTCCGACATGATTTTAGGACACAGATGCGACAGAAATGCTATAAATTATTCATATAAAAAGTCTCAGTGTCCGTCAAAGTGTTAAACCGCTTTTACCATCCACGTAGACCCTTGTTCAAAGTGATGCGCTCATTTTGCTAAGGTAAATAAATAAATTGCTACATGGGTACCCCGAGAAGTGTGAGAATATCGGGTATATACCGTAAACCACAACAAAATATGTTCGCCTTTTGTTTTTGACTTTTGAACAGAACGCATTAATGTTGTGTGAGGAGAAGTCGTTATTTTGCGATCAATCACAGATTTCCTCATTGCGTTACCATTTGTTATAACTTTGTTTGGTACTTATAACTAATTACTTATTTGTAACTGGTAACATTCGGGTGTTTCTGAAGATTGTTATTTATTAGTGTTGTTTAGTTGAGCACTCGTTGGATAGCAAAATATTTATTCATTTTCATTCTGATAGCGTCTTTGTGGCTGTTTATGGTTTATTTAAGATCCTTTTGATAAGATTGCTTCCTGGGTTCGTTACGAATGACTTATTACTGTGAAACTGTAGCGCGGGCTCAATGTTGTAAGAAGGGAATTTATAATACAAACTTTAGTGACAATACCGCAGTAGCGATACGGTATCCCGTTATACAATTAGAAACATCAAAAAACTAAATTTTTATCACTAACAGTAGAAGTTAGCGACAAAAATTCTGAACACTAAAATAATTAGAGACATCTTTACATTTAGATTAGTACGATAAAAAAGTTAATGCATAATGTAAATTAGTTTATATATAATTGATTGAAAACTTGTTTTAAATTCAAAATATCATAAGATTATTCATCCAGGCAACCAACCAACGAGCCAGTACAGGTATTGGTTCTTCTACTTTAATAATTCAAGTGATTGCTGCCTGACCTCCAAGCTCGATAGGAAAACCTGCATTAGAGCCTCTTTTATTAATATTACTTACATTTTCTTAATTCAAATGTCCTACGGTCGAATCTCTTCATCATTACTTTGGATAAATAAGTAGGTACCTACATACTATTGCTACATTTTATTTAAGATATAAACAGCTACCTTTAGTAGACGTCTTAAACGAAATAGACTAATTAAGCAGACGTTCATCCCAGGGAGGACATTTAGATGATCCCGGCTAATTAATTGCGCTGTGTTTCGCTCGTGCACTTCTCATCTTATCTCTCTCTGAGAAAGTATTCATAAATGTAATAAGCCGCAATTAAAATGTAAGTACCTGCGATTCTAGAAATGAGTTTTTAATTAAACGTATAATGAATTAGCAATTACTTATTTTTTGTTAGTTGTTCATCATGTTGGTTGGTTGCAAAAGGGATTGGCACTCGGACTATGATGAGTGCCAATCCCTTTTGCAACCAATGCTTTTATAATGGAGACCAAGGCGCCTCCTTCTATTATCCGTCTATTATGGATTTACTAGCTGTTACCCCGCGGCTTTGCCCACATGAAATTCTGTTCCTGTTTATTCATTCTTCTGTATTCGGAGATTCATTCAATAGGAGTCTATTTCCGAGATAAAATGTAGGCTGTGTTATTTCAAACTGTAATCTCTATACCAAATTTCAGCTAGATCCATTCCGCGGTTAGAGCATGATTGAATAACAACATCCAAATATTTTCACAAGCTTATAATAATTTTTAATAGGAAGCTTTTCTTAGTTTTTGCGGGAGCAACTGCTTTCTTGGGATTACACATCGTGATCAATAAATAATACGATCTAATATCATGAACCAGTGTATATATCAATGTACATTGACAGGATTACCATAGAAAATCACTATAGATTTATGTATAATCGAGAAGATCACGATATAAGAGTATATCGAATATCTAATCTTGCTTGTTACTTACACCTTACATACTTGACTCAGTGCTCATTCGTTTTACATACATTATAATACATTACATCATTCCTATGTTCAACTTTGTTCCTACTTTACAGTTTGCAATTATAAAAGACGTTTAGGAGTTCAAACCACTTCAAAAAGACGGAGGAAGGTCTTGAGTTTTACTTTACAGCGGAGCAGATATTGAATTTGGGGCGTCCCATTTAAATTGCTGCGAAACTAATTAATTGAATTAACCCATCTGTTAATTGGAGAGCCAACATAAGGCTGTATTTATATGGCCAAATAATTGTTCCTTTAAATGGAAAACGTGATGAAACTTTAGTATGGAACATGTTTTGGAAATACGTTATAAATATATCCTAAGAAGGATGAAAAAAAGTTTCACGCTTATTTAAGTAAGGTCGAATCCACAATCTCTTCTTTTTCTGTTTATTGTTTAATAATAGCACATTATGGTACAAGTGAGCAATGTTGGTAATCATCATACTCACGCGTACCATACGACGTTTTACAACACACTTGCGAATAAAATAATACTACAAATACTAAATAAACAATACTACAAATTAGTTCGTTTTCCTATGTGCGCGCATCTAACAATGGCGGTCGGCCATATTTAAAAAAAAATGAGGTTTGAATTTAACTTTTTTTTACTGTTTTTTTTTTCTGCACTTAGAGAAAAAAAAAGTTAAATTTGAGTGAAAATTTTGTTTATTAAACAAGTATTACAAGTTGAAATTATTTATTTAAATACGAAAATGCATCAAATGAACATACAATAGGCATAATAATTTATTCGTACTATTAAACACGTTCTTTTTTTATCGAAACTTTTTTAAGAACATAGAAACTTAACCTATAAAATTTAAAAAATAATCTATAACTCACTTGTGAATAATAGCAATGAAAAAGTCACAGTTTAGATAATAGGTGATAAGTAAGATAATAGGTGTCATTACGTGCCTATTTGCGGTGAAATAATAGCACTTTTATGAGCAGGTGTGTTGTAAAACAATTTATGCTGCTGCAACAAGTGTGATTTCATCAGCCATTGTTGCCGGTTTGTGTAGCCCGTTCATGAATCTGCATCAAGAGCCATGCTATTGCAGACATATTTGCAACAAATTGCCCAGCCATTGATTGTTCGGCCATCAGTTGCAATTAAATATTTTTGAGATTGCCGGGCAATCAGTTGCCAATAGTGCAGCCACATATTGCAGAAAAACATGGCCCGTTTAGAAGCGCACTAAAGCAAATGAAAAAAAAAACCGGTCAAATGTGGTCGGACTCGCGCATTAAAGGTTCCGTACAACTCTGGATTGAGGGTTGAATTTATGCTACATAAATGGCAATATCTTTTCATTGTCTAGAAGACTAAGAAGTTTTATTTTTTCACAGATTCTAGACGTTGCAAACCTGAATATTTGGTATGAATCGCATTCCTGAGAAAAAGGTCTTGACAGACAGACAGACAGACAGACAACGACGTGATCTTATAAGGGTTCTGTTTTTTCCTTTTAAGGTACGGAACCCTAAAAAAGAACACTCGGAACATAAATCTACCTACAAGACAAATATATATAAATTTCGGATAGCTTATTACTTTTGGTTAACTTTGGGTCATTCATTGTTGTACTTGTGGTTACGGTCACCGCAACGCGATTAATACACACTAATAGAGATATATGAGATGCAGTTAAGTGCAGTTTCGCTCATTTTGTAATTTTCATACTGCTACCTATCAAATTAAAGTGTAATATTATAGGTATTTAATTAGGTATTCATATTCACTGTTTACCGCCAATACACAGTTCCCTCATATTCATTGTGCTTACAACAATGCCGAAATATCGGAAACTCTAAACAATACATGGTAAATATCCCGATAGCTTTAATAGTAAACTAAAATATAACTTACTAGCCTTCCGCCCGCGGCTCCGCCCGCGTGCATCTCGGTTAACGCGACCTTTGCTCATATCTTCGGTTCTACTCAACCGATTGCGTTGAAACAAACGTAAGATTTTAAGTCTGATCAAGCCCTATCTAACAAAAAACCCGTCCAGTAGTTTCAGAACAAACAGACAAACAGACAGGAAATTCAAAAAAATATTTTCGTGTTCAGTATTGTTAACATAACATAACCCAAGTATTTTTTTTATAAATAACTCCAATGTACAGACACGACCACTTTACAATTATATAATAGTATAGGTTTAGACATTTAAAAATACATACTTTTATACACGATCGGAAACTACACCTAAGTCGCGAGACTAACGAGGCCCTGGTGCGCAATTTATAGTAGGTACGTGTATTCGTGGACATAGTACAACTCCATTACTTAGCTAAAACATCATAGAGTTTAAAGCAGCACTATAAATAGGAACAACTTTTAGGTGCCTAAGCTATAGGCGAAACCGCAAAAGTTTCAACAAGTTATTATAACGTTTCCCCGGTTAATTTTCTCTTTAGGTAACACTTAATGATACATTTTAAGGACTCGTTCCTTATAAAAGTATATTTATTTCTCCAAGCTAGGTAATTCTCTTCAAGTAAATACTACATAATGATTAAGTACTGCTCATGAAAGTTATATAGACGGTAGTATTATGATGAAGTCGTTGAACTCACTATTGAAAGGCTGTCGAACCCTGCTATGTTAACAATGGCGTTTAGAAATGTAGTCAATTTGTAGAATTACAAGTGAGAGGGTCGCAGAGTTCACAGAAAACTTATCTCCTAGTGGCAAAGGTGGTAATATTTCACTACATTTTTTGTTAACTGAGAATTTGAGTTTATTATGTTTTTGTTCAGAATTTATAGACCTTATACTACTAACGAATATTGTTTGAAAGTACACTACTTACTTTAAACTATCCCAAAGGATCTTAAAAAATAAATCGGAATTTAGATTTTATTAGCGGGCAAAATTTACCTTCAGTTTGAAACTCCATTATTTTATTGATATCATTAATACATATATTGAATTGTATAATTAATTGTAGGTATGTGACTCAAATTTAAATTATTAATAACAAGCTATGGATGTACATAATATCTGAAATAAAGCATATTCTATTCTATTTTATTCTATTATCTTATTGGCTTACCACTTAGAGATATAAAAATGTACACAAAATATTTGTGTATATATATTTAACTATCTGTCAAGCCATTTGAGTTTAGTAACAAATACTGAGACTCGAGAATTTTATCCATATTACGAGTATATCGACATTGAGCGGGAGCGCGAGGAGCGAAGGAGAATCGCAAACCGCGCGGCCCGCAACGAGCAGCGGCCACTCGGGCGTCGGAGGTCGCAGAATGACCTCCGTCCCCCATGAGCGCGGGCCTGGGGGTGACGGGTAGAGCCGCCTGTCACCCTAGCAGAAGCAGGCCGCGGCGGCGGCACGCATTGCGTGCCTCCCCATACCCGGGGGCGGGTTGGGGACTCTGTGGTCCCCTCACCGGAAGAGGGCCAGATCGAGAGATATGGTCCTGGGTCGGCCGGGGTGCGAGGGATATGGCTACGACAATCTCACCTCCGGCAACTGACGGCCCACAGACGGCGTGCGTTTTAGTCGGTTCGAGTCCGACATAACCTCCTCCTCCGGCTACGGTGGGGGAGGTATCCGTGGGGATTGTGCGCACGATAAAAAAAAAAAAAAAAGTATATCGACATTTATCTTAGATCTAGGGATGTTCTTGAAATAAAGTTACAGCCCCCCTAGACAAGTGGCAATTCGTTGCTCGGCGTATGATGGAATAGAATGCCAAATGTGTGGGATTTGATGTATATGACAGGCGTCAACGAATGTCAAAAACGTCGAAATCCTATACATTTGTCATTCTCATGTCATGTCTAGAGGGGCAGCTCAGTGATATGCGTTTTCTATCGCTCTCTGCTCAAATACTGCCTGATAAGGCGTTATTAAGTGACGACTACCCTCATAAAAAAAGTCAATAAACACTACTTACTAAAACAATGACACAAGTTCAGTCACAAACTTTCTGTTCCGTATCGCAAAAAAATTGCATTTTTTCAGTATAAACTCTTGTAAAGTTCTCTGTTTTCCACTCTTACTTTATTCAAATAGACTTACGGACAAGGAAATATCGGTAAACTGAAAGTTTTGACGTAAAAATTTGTATAAAACTTTTATATTCAACACATTATAGTTCCGAAGATATTTCTTTTGATTCTGTAACATTCATTGGTACCTATTGTTGGAAAGAAGAGAATTTTAATATTAGTGATAAAAATATTCGGCTTCGGATAGTCCTATTTCAAATTATTTATTGCAGTATCTTATAGTGATTTATCCAGAAAAATCCGATTTCCCACAACGTATTAAATTTCCTCCGAGTAAATCTCGATGTTCCGCCGTCTCTACTTCATTGCTCGAGCCAATATTCTGTGGTCGACGCTATAAACTGGCTAACATAGGTGCATTGACACGCAAATTCCAAGTTGATTTTATGCTATAAATCTGTACAAGGTTCGGATTTTTCCCTGCTTTTACGACGGAATTTGATATCAAAGTCATGTGCTCGTGATAGAAGAAAATAATCGCTTTTCGAACTCTCTGCTCGATAGAAAGTCTTTTTGCGGAGCTCAACCACCGACGGCTGCATTTGTTCGAAAGTTAAGCGCAGTAAGTAGAATGGACTAGATCAAAAAGTTTTGTCTATGTAAACTTGCTCTCAACGCGGCCACGTCTACATTGCAACAAGTTGTTACTACAGCAACTATTTCGCAATTTATGTCTGCTTGACAAATATTTGGATATTGCTGTTGTAATCTAGCCGTTTCCAATATTCATACGAAAGCATCTGCGCAGAGAAAATTTATATTGGAGAATATATTGGGATTTCTTTTAACGGATCAGATGGTTTTCACAATATAAAATTTCAGAAAATTTATCCAGCTATTAATTGTGGTTTGCGAAGAAACTACCAGCTTAAAGAACTCTGTCCTTACAATATACCTAACTTTATTGAATAACGCACATAACAAATGAAAAAACATACAAAGGAGATACGATTGCATATTTTCATATAATATATCGTACGTAAAGGGGCAACCGTATCTTCTTTGTCGACTGTACTTAGATTAACAAAAGGTTAGGTTACTTTGAAAGCGACTTGTTGACTTGTTGACCCTTAATGTCGTTTATTCGAAGACGTAACAAACGTATACAAATCATGGCATAAGGAAATGCTCGAAACTTCGGAAGAAAAAGAAGCTACATGATTCGCGAACTATAGTTATATCACATAAACTGTTGCCACAAAAGCATTCCATATGATAGAACTTAAAAAGCCTTGAGCAATAAAGGAAGTGAAATGTCGCCGTCGATAAGATAAATTGGTTTGGCCACAACAGCTCACAAATGCTTGAATGTAGTCTTAAAGCAATATAAAAGATTTAATTACAAAGAAATGAGAGAACACTACTGATGCGCTGTTCCGGCGACGGCTTTTTGGTTTCCACGTGATTGGTCACAAGCTGTGTATCGCCTACTACCGCTCTTTAACTCACTTCTCACCTTGTCCACGACTATAAAATGTAATATTTACCAATAATATTAAGATCAATAGACATAACATCGAGAATGAATCGAGTTTCAACCTTCGTAGTAATAAACAGATGTAGCCGTCGGCTGACGCGTCCATTTTCTTGGTTTTTCACGGACATTTTATTTTGTCTGTGAAATAAAGTGTGTAACTCTTTTGTAGGCGAAAAAAGTTTTATCTCTTATAGTCGATGGAGCGATAGAAAAGGCGAAGAAGGAAAGTTTCGCCGATCCTCGGTGTCACTTTGATGTCTAAGGTTCTAAAGCTGATACGTTTATGTATTTCCTTTATAGAGATTTAATGTATGAGTTCGGATTCAATATTGAAAGTCGACTTGAAACTATCGGCGGCACTCCATCAGAAGCTGAAAGCCTTCGTCACCATTTGTTATTTTCGTTAGATGTTTGAAGCAAATTTAGATAAATTTTGACGTCTGTTGCCGTTCTTCGCCCATCTGCGGCTCACCCTTAATTTTACGGTTTAATTACTTACTGCAAACATACAATCCCATTTGACTGAAGTGGTTTATTATTCTCTTAGTAAATATCTTTAGACATTTAAATGTTAGAGTGGAAAGCAGATAATTTGCACTCCACTAGTGAATATGCTTAGGATTTATTTTGTACTCTGGGGAATATTTTTTATAGGAATTTCTAAAGTATCCTTTATACATTAACCAATATTAATCATGAAAGACATTCGGTAGTTTTGTTTCCCATTTAATAGGCAACATTTTGTCCGAGTGCAGAAAGACCAACCTGGAGACACAGGCCGCTTGAGACTCCAATATCACCGTTTTATTTTTTTAACGTAGTCAATGTTATATACAAAATAATAATAATTTGGATACACCTGTCTTAACTGGGACTTGTATTAAACCTTATTTATAATGCTATACATCCATTATCTTGTAAACAGAAGGTGCTTTTTACCCAACTGTCAAGAAGGGTTATTAGTTTTATGTTGTTACACAAACTGACTGCTGTATTTTGCTAGCTATATGCAATATACATATTTATGGGAGGAATCTAATCCCTTATATTATCCTGATGTATCAATTTATTACGAGACTTACCTAAATGGTCTTCGAGAAGGTGAAATTTTATAGTGTCGTAGAGTCGAAAGTACCTTTACGGATTCCATCCGCTTGAATGGAATATATATATTTTTATACATACAAGCAGGAATATATATTATCCCAGGCAATTTTTTTTTTTTTTTTTTTTTTTTGTTGTTTATTTTGCAATTGTGGCGATCTGTCTACACAATAAGCCACTAGTTTGGTTGACACAACTCATCCTTTTGTCCTTGTTACATAGAGCTTCCTCGCTCTGAGCAGGTAAATCTTTCTACAAGACTTGGAACGTCATTTCTTTTCAGCCTTCTAAACTTGGTGCTGCCGTCACCACCGAGCTCCATGGCTAGTTGGTTTTTGTGGTTTATCAGTCTCTTTTGATATTTTGCACTATTTTTAGTGATTTCCTGGCGAACAGTATCGAGCTTTGTGTCGTTGTAGATATATTTATTAGCAATATATTGTGGGATGTTAAGTATAGCTCTCAGTGTCTTGGTTTGGAATCTCTCTAGTATGTCAATATTGCTGTTGCTGGCTGTACCCCACAGTTGGATACCGTACGCCCATATTGGCTTCAGAATGGCCTTGTAAACGGTGATTTTGCTGTTTGCATTTAGCTGTGAATGTCTTCCAATAATCCAGTACATATTGCGCAATTTGGTATCCAATTGCTTTCTCTTCGTCCAAATATGTTTTTGCCATGTCAACCTTCGATCAAGGTGCATGCCCAGGTATTTTGCGTGCTCTGCTTGGGGAATTATTTCTTTGTTCAGCATAACTGGTGGGCAGCTCTCCTTTTTTAGTGTGAAGGTTACATGTACCGATTTGGCCTGGTTAGCTTTTATCCTCCAAGTTTTAAGCCATACTTCAAGACTATCCAGGTGCAGTTGTAACAGTCTTGATGCAGTACCAGGAATACGATGGGTAGCCAATAGGGCTGTGTCGTCTGCATAGGTTGCCACTTTGGTTTCGTCCATTATCGGGATATCAGATGTGTAGATAGTATAGAGGGTAGGTCCAAGTATGCTGCCCTGGGGCACTCCTGACTTTATTTCTTTTAGATTTGACACATCATCTCCAACTCTCACTTCAAAGCAGCGTTTGTCTAGATATGACTTTAGGATTAGAAAGAAGGAGTGCGGTAGCAACTTCTTGATTTTGTAAAGCAATCCCTCGTGCCATACCCTATCAAACGCCTGGCTGATATCTAGGAACACTGCTGAGCAGAACTCCCCCCTCTCAAGCGATCCGCTTATAACATCGACAATTCTATGCACTTGTTCGATTGTGCCATGGTTTTCTCTGAAACCAAACTGATGACTCGGTATGATATCTACAAGGTGTTCTTTCATTCTGTTTATTATAACTTTTTCGAGGAGTTTTCCTGTTACTGCCAGGAGGCTAATGGGTCTATATGAGGAAACATCTTGGGGTGCTTTGCCAGGTTTGAGAAACATTAGTATTTGAGCTGTCTTCCATTGTCCAGGGAAATAAGACATGCGGAGGCAGGCGTTAAATATCTTGACGAGCGCCATTATACCCTTTTTCGGTAGTTTCTTCAGAAGGGTTGCATCTATGCAGTCGTAGCCTGGTGATTTTCCCTCTTGTAGACTCCTTACTTCTTTGACTATCTCAGCTGGATATGTATTTTTAAGTGGTGGGCACATTTGAAGTGCACTCGATAAACTTTCTTTAATCATTGCGCTCTGTCCCGAGATTGCCTCAGGAAAAGGCGAAAAGACTATACCCAGATGATCTGAAAAGACAGTCGCTTTTTCTGAGTCTGATCTTGCCCATCTAGCATTAGAGTTTTTGATTGGAGGGATGTGATTATTTGGCCGTTTGATTTTACTTGTGGCTTTCCAGAGCGAATAGTTTGTATCTGCAGTCGGAGTCAGACCAGAGAGATACGACTGTACATTTGAATTAATAAATTCCTTGGTCATGCATTTAAGTTCTTCAGAGCATCTATTGAAAGCTGTTTTGTCTCTGGGGTATCTGGTATGTTGCCAGATTTTTCTGAGATTGCGCCGTTCCTTTATTTTGTCTTTAATTGATTTAGGGTATTCATTTTGTTCCGGGCCTACTCTTTTCCGTGGTTTAGTTGATTTACAAGCTGCAGTGTGTATAACTCTGTTAAAATGTTCTATCTCTCTATCTATATCACATGTTGTCACCACTGAGTTTTGTAGCTTTATCTCGGATGTGATAATATTCTGATATAATTCCCAATTTGTATGTTTGTTATACATCTTAGGCGAGGGCTCACGTAGCACTATATGTGAATTTAGATCTAATCTCACCGGTGTGTGGTCTGATGACAGATCGGTATAGGATTGAGTGGTCATATAGTTACGGCTAATATTTCTCACAATAAAGAAGTCTATCACATCGGGGTTTTTATGTGGGTCAGTGGGCCAATGCGTTGGCTTTCCCTGTGACATGCATTCCATTTGGCATTTTGTGATGGTTTTGTATAGTTGTCTGCCTCTAGGAGAAATTATTCTTGAGCCCCAGTAAGTATGTTTTGCGTTCCAATCCCCGCCACATATGTATCGAGAGCCCAAGCGAGAGAAGTAGCAGTTGAAATCTTCTTCTGTTACTTTGTGTCGAGGTGGGCAATAGACAGCAGATATCGTAGTCTCAACATTGTTCTTCGATTGAATTCTAATTGATGTAGCCTGTATTTTGTCAGTGCGGAATTCCTCGAGAGTGTAGTGTTTTATATTTTCTTTTATGATTATAGCCGACCCTCCGTGGCTATTACCCGACGGGTGGTTGGTTGTGTACATTTTGTAATTTCTAAAAGAGATGTGGGTCCTTTCGGTGAATCTTGTTTCCGATATCAGAGCTATGTCTATATTTTGCATTTGCAGGAATACAAGTAGTTCTTGACGACGTTCCGTCAAGCCGTTGGCGTTCCATATGATTATTCGCAGATTGGTCAGGCCTTTACAGCTAGACTTGCGATAAGCTGGAGCATGCGGTCCATCATTTTGTCTATCATGTCTGACATGAATTGTTGTAGTCTTTCAAACATTGTGTCTAAAGTATGTGTTAGTTCGTTGTCTTGGTTTGTTGTTTTGGGGATTGCTGCTATCTTTGCGTAGCTTTTTTGTTTGGGTTGAGTAATTGTCGGTTGTTGCCTTATGACTGTTTTATTTTGCTGTGCTGGTTCTATATTTGTGTTGGTCTCCTTGGTCTTGGGTTTAATCTTAAGTATCTTTTCTCTGTACTCCTTGTATTTTATGCAGCCTTTATAGCTAGCGGGGTGCTTTTCTTCGCAATTTGCACATGTAGCCTCAGTTTCAGGCGTCTTACTGCATGTAGAGGTGGGATGATCATTTCCACATTTCACACATCTGAAGGGTCGGCAGCACTGATTTTTGGAGTGACCAAATCTCTGACACCTTTTACACTGCATGATTTCTTTCTTTTTGTGTGGGGCTTCTATAGTTACCTTCATTTGGTTGAGGTATTTGATATTAAAAATATCTTTATTATTTGGGTGTGGTTCAAGATCCACATAAAATAATGGTAGTGGATTTTTGGTGACTCTATGCTTCACGTTTACCACCTGTCTAACTTCATGACCTTGTGCATCAATTTGTTCCTTTATGTTTTGGGTATCTTCAGTGGAATGCAAGCCTCTCAGTATTACTCTGTAGGATCTCTCGCATTTGAGTTGGTATGTGTAATGCGCAATATTTTTGGCAGTGAAGTTTTCTCTCAATAATTTATATGTTGCTATATCACTTGGCATTAGTTTTACCACATGGCCTGATTTTAGTGTCTTTAGAGTGTACATTTGATGATCCACCAGTGAATTGACAGTTTCTTTCAAGGCCGTTATGTCAATGACTCCAGTTATAAAAATCGGTTCTGGCTTTGGTACGTATTCTTTCACAGGTTTCTCTGTATTGTCGCATTGCAGGATATCAAACCTGTTTTGTGTAGGTATTCCAGTTATGTTCTTGGCTAGTTTAGTTTTATTGCTGTGTATTTGGCTGTCAGTCTTCCGTTTCTTGTTTCTTTGTGGCATTCTGTCATTTTGCCAGTCATTTTGGTTTGCCATGTTATCATCTGCAGCTGGAGTTGGGCTTAGCTCCATTACTTCACTTTGGTTTCGGTCTTTTATTTCAATTCCATAGTGAGCCAATGTTGGTAGGCTATTACTTCGCTCTTTGGTAAACATGCTTCTATATAAAGTTTGCTGTACCATATTTGACGTGTTGTTCAATTTTAGATTTACATTTTTATTTTCTTCGCTCATATTATTCCCACGAGTAAGGTCGAAAATATAGCGTCGCTTGAAGGGTGACGCCTATTCCCTCAAGAAGGCACAATACAACAACGTTAGCCGGGTCCGTTGAGGTTGGCGCTAAGAACTTGCTACCTGCAAGCCATACATCTCTTCAGCGCGTTTCCCACTTTAAGATTAGGGTGAATTTTGAAGAGGCTTTCTACCTCTTGACACAGGCGGTGAAGCCAATGCCCCCGTTTCCATCTTGGAGTTACGGGTTTCGGAGGTCATTTCCTACCCCCAACAAGTCTGCTTGTTAGGCAGGCTGAGTCAGGTTATTTACTGCCGCCTGAGACTCGGCATTGTCGCTCATTTTGCACCACCCAGGGGGGACGTGTAGGGTGGGTCTAGGAAAAGATGGTAAAATCCTACGGACGCGAGCGACTTTTCCCCCCCATAACCCCAGGCAATAGCAACGTTAAACTGTCATCCAAACCTGCTGTACTTTGATCACACTGGCATCATCAATATTATCTTAGCGTTGTTTCCACTTACATCCGAGGCTTATACTTCGGAATACGCTATCCACTAACTTCTCTCCTATAAAAGCTTATAGTTTGTATTTCATGGAACTAAGTATTTGTATTGTTCTTCAGGTTGTACACTATGTTTACCCATTCATTGGGATTCTCTATAATCCCTAAAACGTTTGCTGGGAGAAAACTCAATACTGAATAAGGATCACCTTTCTACGTCAAATTTATATTTGTAATGTTTAGTTTTGTTTGCTGTATGTAAACTGAACTTAGTCTTAATGTATTTGTTCGTAGGCAAATCGATTAAGGGATACATTATAACGTCACAAAACAAGGATAACTGCGTCTGAACTTAGTCCTAATGTATTTGTCCGTAGGCAAATCGCTTAAGGGATACATTATAACGTCACAAAACAAGGATAACTGCGTCTGAACTTAGTCCTAATGTATTTGTCCGTAGGCAAATCGCTTAAGGGATACATTATAACGTCACAAAACAAGGATAACTGCATCTGAACTTAGTCCTAATGTATTTTTCCGTAGGCAAATCGCATAAGGGATACATTATAACGTCACAAAACAAGGATTACTGCGTCAGTCACCCTCTCAAATACGAGTCGACTTAGTGCTCTTTATGTGAGGTCATCAAACTAATAAATGGTGATCGTGATGCAAACACAGCTCAACGTCATAACATATCTTGCAGAGTCACAACCTCGCTGTGCAAATTAACTTTCATCAAGTGCAGAGTTAGAATGCTGAGTTACCATTTTGCGAGTGCAGAGTTGAGCGCAGAATCTAATCTTTGCTTCGGGTGGTGTACTATAATAAAGCCATAGTACACTTTAGTTTCTTTATATCTTTTGTAGAATATTATGAAAAGTTCATCATCAAAATGAATTCAGAATAAAAAATTAATTAGAGCGAAGCACTACAAATCTTAGCGAGACTGCGGCACGTCTAAGTAATTAGCAAAAAGAGGCGAGACCACCACCATAAATCATGTCTTAGCTAGCGATATAATATGTTTTCATCTAACCGGCTCTGCGGGAACAGTGCGGGTACTTTACGCCAAACTTACATTAAACTTCAAACGAAACAAGAAAATGAAGTTCTGTTAAGTAAGCGGTTGTAAACTAACGTGGATCCGCAGAAGTGCGGGTAGTTTAGTGATAACAATCATTAGTAAGTGGGTGTGCGGAATTTGAATGCGGCACGAACGCACCGAAGGGTTATTAATAGGGATTTACGTGGCGAAAAGAAATGTTGGATTTTAACGTGAAAGTATTTTCAATTGACTACTTGGTTCCTAGTAGATACATAAACGACTTGCCTATAACAGTGCGAAATATAGTGACGCCAACCAATATCAAACATAAGTTAAAATCGCGTTTACTAAACGCGCGACAGCATCGCTACAGGCCCCTCGCATCGATACGGATCGGACGGTATCGATACGGATGCACGACAGCATCGCTACAAAAAGTCGCCGTGGGCGAGGGCCTTAAACTCGGCATCCACTACAAACCTTCGTGGTTTTAAGGAATGCTGTAATACCACGTATTTATGTAATCTTTAAATGTGAACTAAATAAACTCGTTTAAAAAAGTAATTGATGTTTTGTAATGTAATTTTGAGTATTTAGGCGGCCCCAGACTTCTATGCCCCAAGCATGAAAAACTATCGTAATCATTACCTAAACCAGAGAACAGAGCACACGGGATTTTTTTGTTTCTTTGTATTTGTACCAACGATACTGACGTACGATACAAAATACTTGAGACGAAAATACTTGAGACGATAGCTATCGGTCAACGCTCTTCGCGTCCTTCTGGTTGGAAAGTTTAGATTATGTAACCGACTATCTACTAACCAATACGGACTATCGGACTGACGATTTTATCTCCTAGAGCAGTGATGGCTAAAGTACGGCCCGCGGGCTGGCTCCGGCCCGCCGACCATCCTTTGACATTAATAGTACCTGTATGGCCCGCTAAAATTAGTGGATTCTGGTGTCACAGTAGCTGCTGCAGAGCCGCCTCTACCTTGCAATGGTGAACATCGGTTAACTCCAAGGTATAATGGCACGTTAGTGGGGTTCTGTGTTCTTCATCACTGTGCAATTTGCTTATAATTCTGGCCCTGCTCCGAAAATTCTTAAATTTTTCTGGCCCCCTTTTAATAAAGTTTGCCCACCACTATCCTAGAGGGACATTCAAATAAAAACTAAACTATTAAAAGAGCTATGATTGATAGAGATAAACAAACTAGAAGGCGTAGATTTGTTTTTAACTTATGGTTTACAAGTTCAGTGTATTTTGTCCTTAGAGAGGACACGGGTATGGCAGGAATTGTCGTATCTCTCCAGGGGGAAGTGTCAGGGGGAACATGGGTCCGAAACCAATAAACTCGTTTATGTGTGTCGTACACATGTGTGTTTTATTACATTCATTCAGTTTCCCTAATTTGAGTGAAGGAATATGCCCAACAATACTCATTAATAGGGTAAATAATGATAAAAAATAAATAATCCCTTACAATTTTTTCGGCAGTTTACTACAATGGAGAGTAAGTATTATAAAGATATTAAAAACATTTTTCTAATAATTTTAGCACAAACAAACTATATACCTATAAATAACCTGTGTTTACGTAATAAATATATGAATAAATTAAATTGATTTAAAAATACATTAAATGAGATAACTTGAAAAAAAAAACAAGATCCCTTCACACGGCATATTCCACGCTGCAAGTCTACACTGAATTACTGCTAAAATATTAAGTTCCTATGTGTGTGGTATTCCGAAAAACGTCCACTTTTAACGTTATCGGAAATTCAAATGCTTTTATTTGTAGTAATCAATATTATGTTTTTGAATCTTTAAGAATACCTGTTATGAAATAACGTGATGAATCAATAATGTTGAAAACCTAATTCTACAATGAATTTAAAAGTTATAGCAGGTAAAATGATCAATTCTGCAATTGAACAGTTTATTTTTATTAAGTTGGAGTTTGTTAACCCACATAAATTGCATTCACCGTGTCACTTCTCTAGATAACGCGGTGCGTTAATGTCCCAGAGTATGATTACAATAATATTCATTGTTGCTGTAGGTAAAGCGGTATATAGGAAAATTATCTGCCTGAGGTACAGTCAGCATCATAACGATTGCAGCTGTTAAAATCCGCAAAAATGTCTCAACAATAAGAATTGATATTGATAAACCAAAATTGTCATAACTTGTACATGGCTGCATTTTGAATTTTCTCGGCGCACAAAAAATGTTCCCCGCACACCTTTTAACGCTGTCAAACCAAGTCATGACCACGGGTGCTGCAACGCAACCGTAACGTCGGCAAAATAAGTTTCAAAAAAATATTCACGATAAGTCCCTAAACATTACAAAAAAATACATTTATTATTCTATTCAATTTTACTAGCGATTGTGCCACTTATCTAGCGGGGCAGTAGATACAGAGATTGCCCCATCAAACTCAGAAAGAGACATAATATTAAAAAAAAAAATCATTGGGTTATAATTATTACAGTGTTGTTTTGTCATAATTTCCAAACAAAATGTTGAATTGCAAAAGCTTTGGAATAACAGCTGTGTAATTTTTTATAAGCCCCTTCGTATGTAATTATTGTCTACTTATGACGCTGACTGTACCTATGACGTCGTCGTTACGTACCATTATGTCGTTTGTTCGTCCTTCTAATTGGTGTGTGTATCTGTTTGCTCGGATAAGAGATTCTTGCACGTAACAGATGTACTAAATTTTAATGATGTGTTGCGTCGCAGTGCGGCGAGCCTCCATTCTCGGCTTATGTAGCCTACTATTGCCCGTTGACGTCATTTTATAACATACCACCATCAAATTCATATACTGTATTAAAAAAATACTGTTTTATACCTAGACTAGCGGCTGCTGGCGACTTGCGGTGTGGTGCGGACCCCCTTTAAGGAACCTCCTTGTCAAATTTCAAGTTTGTAGGTGTTATACGTTATTTTTAAACTATCGCGGTGTAAACTTGTAGTTTTTTGGATATCGGGACGTATCGCAATTCATTTATTATTATTAGTAAGTTGCATAAAAATAATTATAGCTAGGAATAGTACCTTCTTATACAGGGAGTAGGTTCAGAATTTCTCACGGATAATCCTTAACCGCAGGTTAAGTGTAACCGTGGGTAAACTGTGGAGGTCCCAGTAGTACCATTGTGTAGTTCCATTATGGCTCTACAGGGATATATTCCTCCAAGTAGTTCCATAAAACTGATTATATCCCAGTAGAACCATTGTCTAGTTATTTTTGGAGTCATTATGTATCATTATACTTTTAGATAATTCAGTATAAAATGTCCCAAAACATTATTATGATCATGCAGTTAGATAATATTAATAGGCTGGGCTGAGTGCCATCGCTTAACTTTAAGATAACTGCACACGGCCTAGTTCCGAAGTTTTGTACCGGCTTCACTTAACGATGCAAAATGCGAAAACTATATTTCCGCCAGTGAACGTTCAACGAGTGAGATCTACCAAAATGTTTTCTATTTTATCGTTTGGTTACGGAAATAGAAAATTATTTGGTCGCGGGGAAGTACGCTTCCGAACTGGAATTGTTTGAGAGGCGTCCGTGTATTCCCTCTCAGCCGTTTCAAGGTTGGCCTTCTTTGTGCCTTGTTTTTGTTGGGTACAAATGTGTTTGAAGTACGCGTATTGTGTCAATAAATTGAGTTAGTTTATAAATAAAACAATGCTATCGAGTTGAGCACGATTGATGTGCAGAAATAGTACGGTGGTGGTAGTGTAATGAATATTTTAATATCTATATGGATAATTTTAGAGAAATCATGACGTGGCTTCCAGTTCTCAGCAGTAAATACACTGATGTAAATAAAAAATAAAGTATTGTTAATAAATAGTCCCTATTTTAGGAAGTAATCTGTAACAGTCATAACACAGAATAATGTGATTTCAACTAGGTAATATTCATATATCCGTAATCACTGAGAGTTTAATCAATAATTGTAGAGGCGATGACGTGGTTGACTGCTAAGCTTATTAATAATTTGCGTTTAGTGGCATCGATACCGTTGCGTTGGAGCTTTGGGACTTGCCCCCGGCCATTGACGACAGAATGTTTTGAAAATGGAACGCATTATAATCGAATTTCACTTGAGTAAATCTAGCGGTTACGAAGTTATCGGTTTTCGGTAAAATAACACATTTCGCGCTGTTAGATCAGGTTTTTTTGTATGAGACTCTCGAAAAGTGTAGACGATTTCGGCTTTGTATTAATTGTAACACACTTTGAGATCAAAAATACGCTTTATATGAACAAAAATCAATAGTAATATATTTTATACTATGAAAATATTCAAGTGGTATAAAAACTACTAAATTAGTTAGAGTTCCATGATGATATGGTACCCCAAAACTACGTAATCGAAAAATAAAAATCTCGAACTCGTCGGAAACTTTGTTTAAAATTAATTACAAACTCTCTAACAGACATGGCCTACACTGAGTTCATACGAGTAAAAAAGTTATTTGTTTTCAACTATGTTGCTACATAACAACCAGCATGAATAAATTCTGTGTACAGCCACCGAAAAAGTCGTATAACAGAAATAGGCATTCGGCGGGTTAAAATGATAAGCACGCCAACAAGTCGCAACTTCCCGCACTGCGACGCAACATACCATTAAAATTTACTAAAACCGCTTGCCGGAACGAAACAATCCGCGTATATATTTTCGTATTTGCGTACTGTTTATGTAGATGCGGTATAGCTTTGTGGTATGACGTCATAGTTTATACAGAGTGCTATAAATAGATCATAATGGTGCCGAATCTGCTGTTACAAAACGTTCGTCATTTAAGTTTTAAATCCCGGTCGCATTCGAGGCCTTCACTTCCGCATCCCGAATCCGTTTTTTAGTTTTTATTCCTCTATTTCGCCTGACTTTTGCCGTCACTGGTGAGATCAGTGAGATCATTGTCACGTATGCATCTGTTGCGAATTCCAGTCAGTACAATCTTCGATCATCCCCTTCCCCGACATTTTATTTTCTGCGTAATCTGGTGATCATTCGTGGGATATCAGGGACATGAAGGAACCCGCGAATGCGGAAGTTTTTCACACGATCTTCACGCGTGATTCGGTACTCCACACAGTTGCGTAAAAAAACAGGCTAGAAGTTGGCAATATCTTGATATAAATTCAAAGCTCCAGTGGGATCAGGCTATTTTGTTGCTATTATGTGCTATGCAATCAATGCAATCGTGTTGCAACTATAGTATAACTGCAACCGCTACTCGATTGCATCGGTCTTCATTTTATTTTCAGTTCGTTAGGTAACTTCGGAAGCAAGTACGGAGGACTTTCTTTTCAAACAACGTAATTTGGACCGGAACTTTCAGAAGGCGTCTCAATGAGCAAATTGCGGTGGCCAGTAAAGAATTTAGACGCGGACGCAACAATGATCTCGTTCGATTTTCGTTTTTTTTATTCATCACTCAAAGATGGCGCCGTTTTATTATCCAAATTGTTTTCCCATTATTTAGAGTTTTGGGCTACAAGCAAATGGACTTGTAATAAATTTCAATCTTATCTTCTTAATTGGTTACAGACATTGGTAACTTTCAGCATTTCGTTAATTAATTAAATGTAGGTATTTGCTCTTTTGCTTGTTTTAAACATTTCTAGAGAGTTCGTCGACTATAAAACTGAAAACATTAATCAAAGGATTGATCTTTTAAAAATCATTATTAAGATCCACAAAATCGTATCGCGTATAAAAATAAGCACGTTTCTAAGATAAAAAAAATGTTTAAGTATTGTCTCAGAAAAAAATATAACTACAATAGTCTTAGAACTGAAGGCGTATGAATATTTACGTAGGAGGTACTGGTTACTGAGAGACAGTGCTCTGTCTGTGTCTATAACATACATTTTGCTTGATGCCATAAGGAATTCTGCCAGCTAAATGTGGAACTTTCCTCCATACAGAAATGATGACGTGCCGGCTGGGTTCGCGGCGACTGGGCGGTTCCCGCGGCTCGCTGCAGGCTGGCACCGCGTGCTCCGCCGCCAGCGAACTGGACCTCTCCTCGCGCTCCAGACGCGCACACAAAGCAAGGTTGGTTTTATTGAATACACAACATACTATGACCCTTTAATTGTGTAATAAATAAACATACAGATGATTTATTGAAACTTTTAAAAGCATTTAGTATGTTACCTATTCAAATCTATTAAGAATGCAAAAAGTGAAATGCTTAGACGGGACTTGAACTCGCAACCAGTCCCTTGGATGATCCGAGTGGTAATGCTCCGTGTCACCTGAGCATTCCAAATTGTCCAATACAAGGCCTATACAACTTTGGAAGAAGTTGTATAGGCCTTGTATTGGACAATTTGTAATTATATTGTAATCTTAATCGATTCAGATATTATTCAGTAGGTACCCACCTATATTAAATTTTATAATTCAATCAACATCACATTGTATGTTATCCATATTCCTCCTTTCGGTTTGGTTCCTACCAAATGGGAGCGACTGCCATCTTAGCACCAAACGCCGAAAGGAAAGCTGTTCAATCAGTAGGTTTATCGGTTTGCAAGTGAGGTGCATTTAAGCTCCGACGAGTTTGGTGGGGCCCCAAAAACACCCAACGATTTAAGGAAAATATAAAGTGTGCAGTCTATAAAATAAACAAAAACCAGATCAGATTTTACAAGCGACCCTCTTGTGAATCGATTCGTTTGGTTTGGTAATCGCGAGAAGGGTATCGACGAACCTCGTCTAAGGCACCTTTTTTTCCCCCAAAGTGATTATTTTAAAAGTTATCGATTTATAAGGTAATAAGGTACAAGAATTTTCCACTACATAAACCGGACCTCGTTAGCAAAAAATTCAAAGACAAAATGGGTTCATTTATTTTCTAATACAGTAGGCTTTTTGAAAGAGTTTGAAAAAAGTAAATTGCTGTAAAATTTTAGTGTGCTGTGGAATTGAAATAAGAAAATAAAATGAAATTTGCAAATTACAGTTTATAAACTCGATGTAAATTTTCTGCATTTCGTTATTTTTTCGAGGGTTAGTCACTCAGGATAAACACCTACCACCAAGCAGCTGAGTGGATGCAAGCCATCGCAGTACATGCAGAACAAGTAGGATATTCCCCGCCTTTATCGATACTATCCGTCAGCTTACAACAATGGAGGCGATAGGGCTTATGTCGCCAAATTTATTTTGTAAGAAAACCGTCGACACGTCTCAGTTTTTGAAGGCTTTATATTACTTGATATCCACGATAAAATAGATCTGTCATGCCGCCACGAGCTATAAAAATGATCCATCGTGATCATAACACTTTTAGCCTCAATGTTTTTATCCATCCTTTTTTTACTTAGACCATAAGCTTCTTTAACGTCTCAATGATATCCGTGTACGTTTTATGGCGAACGATAAGTTAATTCATAAACGATAAGGATTGAGTATCGTGGGTGAGCTCTATTTATGTGACCGTAAATGTTTGATATCGCAACAGTAGTCAGTGGAACTTCTGTGTAGGGTCTTGGGTCCATACTACCTAAAAATGCCCGCCATATGTACGTTGCAGAAGATGCAATAGGTCATAGGTATGTATTTTACTGCAACCGCTGGCATTGCCGGTGTATAAGAGTGTTCTAGCTGGATAGAACAAAACGCTATACGTTTTAATTAAAAAAAAACATACAAAAGTAAGCTGCAAGAACTACTCTTATTTGTGCACATTAAAGGGACTGGAAATTCAGGAGCGACGCAGGCTTTGAGCTAGTCGTGAAGTCATGTAAATTGTCGTCCACTAGGATTTGCCTCATTATTCCAAAGACTTGATTACCTCCTTTTATTAAAGTAGATTTATAAGATGACGGAGGTTTCAGAGATACTCTATGACGTCAAAGTAGTAAAGCGAATATTACATTGTTTACTATCGAGTTCTGTGACACCAAGCACGCATTCAGTACTATCTGTAGTAGATATTATATAAAAGTTTAGTGAACTCATAAAAAAATATATTTAAAAAACTGTTCTTTATTATGTTGTGGTAAAAGACGCGTCGCTGCCACCATTAAGATGTCGCTCAAGTGCTTCGAGGACTCACTTTTGTTTGTCCAGGAGCACGAGGGCCCTTTTCTTGAGTGCCGCTTTAATCACGAGTGTTGACTCGATGAGCGTCCGTCATTATGTGTGAAAAGACTCAAAGACCCACGTACACCTTTAAAATACACTTCGCTCATTTACCGGTGAAACTCTATCTAACCATTATAGATGTTTTTTTTTACCATTTTGTAAAGTTCTAACGGTAGATATAGCCAATTTGTAAGTGTGATCGATGTGAGTGAAGTCACGGATTTAATGCCCGGTTTGGAAAAAGCCGTATTGGGTTATTCGAAAAAAATAAATAATTATGCAGTGGTACTGCTGATAGCTTGCTTCGCAGTTAGCACCGAACAGATAATAGTAATTGCTATTAGTCTTTACTTTAACGTCCTCAAATGATCAATTTTCATGATTCATTTAAAGACCATTGGGTTCTAAAAGAAGGAAATCAATCTGTGGGTTGAGCTTTCAAGATTAACTATGCGAATCTAGAACGTTGCAAGAAAAAAAATAACCAAGGGAAGGCTTCTCATTGATTGGCTATTAATTTGTACGGGTAACTTTCAATAATATCGAACTGTTAATTAAGGCTGATAAATAGGCCACTGTGATGAAGAATACATAGTGTAGTGCTAATCGATGCACGTCCATTAACCCCAACAACAGTTAGAAAAGTTTTTTCTTAAATTAATACAAACCTTATAAAATAAAATTATATGTACTCTTATTATCTAAAAATAACTAAATATTCTACGATATTCTAGAATAAGAAATACACTCTGTAATTAAACTAGGTCTTTTGGCACCATAAAAATAAATGAATGTAAAAGTGGCAACCCTATATTACAAGTTGGTATTATGAGCGAGCGGCTGTCGGTGCGGCATCGGCATCGCGCCAATACGACCGATCGCATTTTTGAACGGTTTATATCTCATTTTACGGTACGACAGTTCTGTCGGCTCCGCCTTCTCACAGAGATCGCTTTGGAAAAACCAATTTCTACCGGTAGCCGCTCGTGTGCCACTAAGCCGATTGGATTTCAAACGATTTCTTCCTTTTCTGCGTAAACTCATATCTGCATACTTAGTAGATTAGCAGTTGGTGCATTAGGTTTATTGTGCTTCATGCAATAGTGAGTATAATAGAGAAAGGAATACGTAGATAGTTCGGACACGTTGATAGGATTAGATTTATGACGAGAGGAGAGGAGTACCCAGTAAAGGTCGATCGAGGCTCAATCAGATGTTTCAATGAAGGAAAAGTCAGGTTAAAAGCAAGCTACAAAAGAGATACGGCTGCACCTTTACCGACTGTACCGTTGTCGACTGTACATACATGTACGAATGCACCTTAAAGCCTATAGGTACACCTGCTGTATACGTAGGCAGTAATCATTCCCGTAAGAGCTAAAAAACACATGGAGAGCTAGAGTAAGAGGGTCGACCCTGGCCTGGGCCAATCCTGGCGAAGAAGAGATTTCTATATACACACACACCATTTTATATTTATTCTGTTTGTCTAGATTAAAACTGCTGGGTGCAAGCGGGGAGGCACCTCTTTTAAGCGGGTGGCGGAGTACGCCGCACACGCCGCATGCGCCGGCGACGCCCGCACCCCACCACTCACACAATCACCTCGCGCAGCCACACTGCAATGGCACTGATAGGTAAGAATTCTGATTTTTTTTTTATAACAGCCAAATCCTAGTCTACTCTTAACACAAAGTAATTTAGCTTTGTGGAGAGGTTAGTTCCGATACTCCTAAAAAGGTCTTAGTTTTATTTACTAATTTTGCAGAGATGAATGAGCAAGATATCATAATTTATTTATAATTGTCTTGAAGAAGAAAATCTATATCAATATCAATAGCAATATAATATTATAAAGGGGGTTGGGTAATGTTGGCGTCGTGTCGGAATTGAGCGGCCATCAATGAAATTGGTATAATATGAAAGTACAGTATAAAGTGATCAAAAGTTACTATGGACAAACTTCTCTAAACTATATCGGGACTTAGCTATACAGGGTGGTATTTTTCATCTTTACTTAGATGGAAGTAATCTAAATACTGAAGATAGCGAATTCCACTGAAAAGAAACATTCCCTTATTTTTAAAAAGAATCAAAACTGTATTCAAAGTTTTCCGAAAATGCCACACCCGATAGTCGAACCGACTAAAATCTTTCTAAATCTTCTATTTCATGGATTTCCTTTTATTTAATTTACCAAGTTTGTTAAAGAGATTTGGTCCTTATAATTGACCCTATCGATTGATGCAATAAAAATATAGCACCCTATATTTTTATTGCATCAATCGATAGGGTTAGTTATTTTTTAGAATTTTAGTCGGTTCGATTACAGGGCGTGGCAAGCGATCTTTCGAAATACCTTAAATGCAGCTTTGTATTCTTTTTTAAATAAGAGAGTGTTTCCTTTGAATGAAATTAACTATCTCCGGTAGTAAGAGTAGGTACTCGTACCCGGTTCCACTATCGTGTGTGGCATTTTCAGAAAACTTTGAATACAGTTTAGTGTGTTTTTAAAAAAGAAACAGCACTGCATTTAAGGAATGCTGAAAAATCGTTTGCCACGCCTTATAATCGAACCGACTACAATTCGAAAAAATAACACCCTGTATTTTTATTACATCAATCGATAGGGTCGATCATAGGGATCAAATCTCTCTAACAAACTTGGTAAATTAAATAAAAGGAAGTCCATGAAAAAGAAGGTTTTGTAAAATATTAGTCGGTTCGACTACCGGGTGTGGCATTTTCAAAAGTCTTTGAATGCAGTTTTGTTTCTTTTAAAAAATAAGGTAAAGTTTCCTTTAAGTAAAATTCGCTATCATTAGTATGAGGGTACTTTCCTTCAAGGTAAAGTCGAAATGTTCCAGCCTGTATATCGCAGCTCCGATATTACTTACAATGAAAATAATGACATTTGTACGTGTGTTTAACACAGTACAATGAAGTGGTATCAAAATTAATTATGGCCGCTGAAAAAATTAAGAACGCCACTGTCCATACTAGATTACCCAATCTCTAAGTAACTCTCTGTCTGTGACGCTTTCACGCCAAAATCACGGAACCGATTTTGATGAAATTTGATACAGAGATCGATTAGACCTTGGGAAATGCTATGTTTGGTCGAGATAACCGGCTCCGGGCAACAGTTAGTGCTTTAATAATCATAACATTTTTTTTTATTATACGAACCGAGAATAGTAAAGTTAACACTCATAGGTATTATTAGATAGCTTAGTAACTGCAGAGCAAGGCGTCAATTTGAATTAACGGCTGAGTTTGATGTTGCCATATTCGGAACACCGATGCCTAGTGCTATTTTATGTCCGGAGGCCGACGTGTCGGGGTTTGCTATTTTGCTCCCTTCTCATAACACTTTTGCATATTTAGATTTTGCACTGATCGCTATGACTAAAGATGCTTTTTACTTGTGAATAGGAAAATAGTGATACACGGAATAAAGGTTTAGGCGCATTAGGGCTAATTCCCATTATGGCAACCGACTCGCTAATGGACTACTTCTCATTATGGCCACTTCTCAATATTATAGTGCTGACTTTTAAATTTTGTATAGCTTATCTAACTTATATGGTAATGGGTTTGGTTATGGGTTTCAATTAATCAGTTTGCCTATTGCAGTCCACTGCTGGATATAGGCGTTGGGAATGCTATAAGAAAGACTATCAATAAAATCAGTAAATGTGTAGAAAAAAACAATCTTTTTTGAACAATTATTTAGGGAATGGGTAACCTATTAACCAAACATAGGATAGTTGAACATGCTGGTAGCTCTGTAAATGATCTACAAAATCTTATTACTAATATTACTATTCTATTAGATACCAGTTGCTGCCCAAATTGAAATCATCGTAAGCAAGAATCACTGTTTAGTGGTTTAGGCGTGAAAGCGTAACAGACAGACAGATATACAGAAAGACAGACAGATAAAGTTACTTTCTCATTTATAAATTAGTATGGATATTGTGAAATGTTTTTCTTCTATCCCCCAAAGGTACATCTTAATGTATTTATGTTTGTTAATTTGTTAATTTCAGTGTAAAATAAAGAATTAAATAAATAAAAAATAAATCAAATTGACGTATCCTATAAAAAAGTAACCATTTAATTAAATCATACTTGAAAAAAATAAATTGATATTATACCTACCGATTTACAGTTAACAAGTATTTGCAGCTACTTTTATAACTGTATTTGTAAAATAATATTGGGCAATCCACATGATTTTCCGCAAATACCAATCCCCAGCCTACGATTCTCAGCCACTGACAAAGAAACGTCGCCGTCGTAAAGATCGAGTGTACCCAAGGGTATACACAAAAATCTTCTTTAAGAAGCTAAATATACTAGTCTTGCCATGAGTTTAGTATAAATATAAGATAATTATGTATCTCTTGTAGAAGTTTAACAACGAGACGGAAACTTTATTATTGAGAGTTACCAAGTAATTTGACATGATACATTCAAATGCAGTGCACTTTTTATGCCGTCATGATCATATGTTTATTGCAATAAAAAAATTAAGATTCATTTTTTCTGTATTTCATATCTGCCAGACATATCACGATGTCTCATTATTAGTGACGTTAGTGTACCTATGTCATACATACCTGTCAACGTCTAAGTTAATATCAAAAATGTCAAAGTCAGTCGTATCGGAGCCGCATCGTCTGAATTAAAATGTCCCATGATCATTTCCCCTTATTTCCAATATTACAGCAAAGCGTTTGTCGTATCAAAGTAGACTATTAGCTGACAGTTGACATGCTTCGACACCTCGTTGGCACCAATAGTCTTATTGTTATTTGTGTTTACTGAACTACATAAAACATTATGTTCCCTATTATGTTTATGTTGAAAGAGTAAGCCTTTTGATTCAAGGTTTGATTTCTATGATCTTTTGCTTTATCTTCTAAGGGAGATTGTAGATGTTTGAAGGATTTGTCATCCAATTTTATTTGAAGCTTTCAGCTTACCATTAGGCGAAATGAAGTCACCTAAATCCAAACAGTTTTTGTAGACCTTTATAACAAGTCGTGATGAAGAGTAAACCTATCTTTTCATCTATACTAATATTATAAAGCTGTAGTTTGTTTGTTTTTTTGGTTGAACGCGCTTATTATCTCAGGAACCACTGTATCGAATTGAAATAATATTTTGGTATAGAATAGCCCATTTATCGAGGAAGGTTATAAGCTAAATTTCATCACGCTACTACTTTAGGGAGCTGAGCAGTAGTCATCATTGTCAACAAATCCGGCAGATTTTCATACTTTATTTGAAAACTAATAAGCTGGGGGTCTATATAGATGACTGAAAGGGGAAATACGGTTTCGAAATATGCTACGGACGAAGCCAGGCGGGTCGGCTTGTGTAATTATATTCATGACTGCATTATTGAATAAATAAATTGTATGTGTTATTTAATGAAACGAACACAAATGATTATAAATATAAAATGTATGTATAATAGGTACAGGCAGCTCAAATGAAAAGTACACTATACATTACCTCAAATTTAATTTTAATTACACACACTTTATAATTAGAAACAAACTAGCATACGAACGTCACCCACTATAGCAACCCACTCATGAACATAATAGACAACCCACTACAGACGCCTACACATACACAATTACACCCTTTCATAGACAAAAGTTTATTTGATTCACGCGAATATTACTCATTAAAAAAAAAACACTTTTTAACAGATTCTATCGTGATTTATTTGTTATTATTTACTTTCAACCCGACGTTTCGGGTACTTTTCAGCAGCCATGATCGTGGGACAAAGCAGTGACATTTAGATAAATAATTAGTCAAATCTATTCAATACTCTCTGGCTTGTAACGAACATGCACCGTCCGTAGAAGTTATTTTTTTAAGAACTATTTAGTACCTAATTTGAACCTTACATTACATAGATATATCAAAGGTGGATTTAGATCAAACGAACATGGAGTTAGAGCTAAAACAAGAGCATTCTTTCTTAATATTTTAGTGTAAATGAAACCTTATTTTCAGCGTTTACATAAGAAACTAGCTGTCCCGGCGAACTTCGTACCGCCATATTTTTCCCGTTCCCGCTGCACCTATAAACCTTCCCTGGACACCCACGAATATTTCAAGACTAAAATCAGCCAAATCGGTTCAGCCGTTCTGGAGTTATAGCGTCAGGAAGGAAAACCCGTCTTATTTTTAACCGACTTCAAAAAAGGAGGTTCTCAATTCGTACCCTATTTTTTTTTTTTTTTTTTTTTTTTTGTATGTTTGTTACGCGATTGTGAAGCCAATTCTAGACGGATTTTGAAAATTCTTTTTGTGTTCGTAAGTAGATTATTCCGAAGTGGTCCCATTTAAATTTCGTAAAGATCTGATGATGGGTTTCCGAGATTAGACCAAGGAACTCTTCAAAAAGTACCAGGAAATCAGCCGCGATTGCTGCAATGGCATATTATTGCAATGTTTCTGCCATTACACATCATAACATCACGCCTGAGTCCTTTGAAGGGGTACGCAGAAGTGTTCAGAATATTCAGCTATATTTCCGGTGTATATGCATTGATTTTAAAAATTATTTTTGAATAATGATTTAATAATTTTTTTTTGTAGCGTGGCCGGTTTGATCTGTATTGCAGCGTCAGCAGCGCATGTACAGTCAGGTCACTATACATGCGAAGTACAGTCGTGAGACTGTACAAACTCACTAAAAAGAGAAAAATAAATTCATTTTTAACAAAAAAGTTTAACCGACTTCAAGAAACCAAAAAAGAGGCACTGAAAAGCGAAAAATAACTTAATTTACAGACTTACTGATATAGTAGAAGTCGGTGCCAGCCAACTTTGTTTGTTGTGTCTGAGCTACTATGATGCAATCAATTGAAATATGGCCTCTCTTGGGCTAGGTACCGACTTCTACTATATCAGTAAGTCTGTAAATTAAGTTATTTTTCGCTTTTCAGTGCCTCTTTTTTGGTTTCTTGAAGTCGGTTAAACTTTTTTGTTAAAAATGAATTTATTATGTAGTAGATAATGTCGAACGAACCTTGTGTCACTATTTATATTAAAAGAAGTTGACGTAGAGGGGACAGAATGGGATGCAAATCAATCTTAAAAAAAACTTTTTTGAGCACTCATTTCTAATCCAAATCGTTGAAACGGTTTTCGGGACAAAAATGTTACACTACACATTGATGTTCATCCTAAATTGCTTTCAAGACATCGCTGTTAGCGATATACCACCCATCGTGCATTTTACTTTACAGTACAACGTTTGTAAGCTCTGTTACTAACCTTTCACAGCATCATGTGCAAGTAGCAAAAATTCCCTGTTTTATTCTTCATATTATGAGCTGCAAGTAAATTATGATTTAATGAAATTGCTGATGCGCATATAAAGTCATCAAACCATTGGTTTTATGATCTGTAAACAAGAAACTTTAATTTTAAGCTAGTTATTTTATGCAAAATTATTTTATTCCACTGTATGATCTCAAATCTCAACCAACTACTTTGTTTTGCTTATAGCTCCGTAGTTTATAAAACTTTTTCATCCCACCATCTCGGAAAGACTATTTTTGCTCTTCGATAACTGAGCGTAAAAGTCGTTTTTATCCTCTAGAGAGGTAAAGTAAATTTGAATTTAGAACATCGTGTGTACTAGGTTTGTGGACTCAAAACATCATTAAACCTATTTACTTCTACCTCTATGGTGCCGAATTTATCATACAACTTTTTTTTAATTCATGAAAAACTAAGACTCGGAACCTCCTTGGTGTACTTTTTTTTAATTTGCTTTGCGCGCATTAATTTTTTTCACGTCATATTGTTGACATTGTTGTTGAATTTTTATTTTGTTGTATTTTATTACTAGTATTAATACACATATTATACAGCCTCCATGGCGTAGTGGTATTGAACGCGGCCGCTACGCAGGAGGCACGGGTTCGATCCCCGCTCAGTGCAAATATTTTTTATACATGAAAATGGGTATTTGCATTGGTCTGGTCGTGCCTTGGAGAGCACGTTAAGCCGTCGGTCACGGATGCCATACGAACATCTATGGCAGTCGTTACGGGTAGTTGGAGCCCTAAAAAGTTCAACAACAACGGTCTGGCTGCAAGGCTTCGATATCGCCTAATGTCATCATTGGGTTGTGGAGGTCAGATGGCAGTCGCTTCACGGCAAATATCGAGGTCCAGCCAAATCCGCAGTTAAGACTGGTAAAGCGGACCCCGGACTCCGAGGTGAAAGCTTCGGATGCTGACTGGGAATTAACGCTAGGAAGAAGAAGCATTTCATTATTTCCTCGCTGAGGTGGGATGAAAAGTTACGTGTTGCACTCGAGTGCAAAGATTTTTCACCTTGTGCTCTTTTGATTCCCTCGCTAACGCTCAAGATTCTAATTTGTGAATCACTCGCTACGCTCGTGATTCAAATTTAGAATCTTTCGCTTGCTCGGTCATCAAAAATGAGCACGCGGTTAAAAAGCAACTTTGCACTCTTGTATAACAAATAACTATTGTTATTTTTATTCTACTGAATCATAGCAATATTCAGTTTCAGTATAATGAAGACGTCTGGCCACCGACAGGATAATATTTCTCTGCGATTTATAAAGTAAATAAATTATACTTTGTAGTAAACCTTGAGGGCTCGGATATATTTTGAATGTGAAATAATATGTTGAGACTTTCAGAATTTTGAGATGTTATTTAGTCGAGTACCTACTTCGATTTAAAAACATATTTTTTATTTTCAATTAGAATATTAGAATTAGAATATTTATTTATTTGCATGGAATGTAGGTATTACATGAGGTGTTACAATTTAACAATAAGGTTGATATTTAGCTGTGTGTGGCATACTAAGATGTTCTTCTAAACCAACTTCATTCGGTACACCTTCGGATTGATGGACGGATGATTCCCCTCGGTGATGTATCCCTATTTCAGTTATGCATAATAATATAATGATATTAAAACCATTAAGTTATTAGTCAGTCTATTTCATCAACAAAATTGCTTACACAAAAATATTCTAATTTCCACACTCCTAGATGTAAAACACTTTCATTAATAAATACTTACTCCTTATTCATAAACCGCGGTGACCTCTACAGGACAACTGTGAAACTCACCCTACAACCGGATTCTGTTAAACGTTGTTGGCAAGTTTTGGGATACCACGATACTCAATTTATTACTGCACTAATATTTGCGATAGAGTGTTCTGAATTATCAGTGGAAATTCGTAGTAGTCCCAATATTGTTCGTTTTACTTATTATATATTTAACTGATTGTGAACGCAAAATGTGTTTATTTATATATTTTTGTAATTATTGCGTCAGTAGTTTGGATTCGAATCACGGCTTTTACACTACCGATGTGAAATTTAGCTTAACTGGATGAGTTAATGAGAATACTACTGATTTCAGATACCATATAAAAATAAAAATCACTTGATATTATTATAATCTACTATCTGATGCCAGTGGCTTCACCTGCGTAGAATGCGGTTCCCGTTCCCGTGACCTTTCTTACATTAAATCTTTCCATGAAAATTCAAGAACATATGGACCGAAAAATACTTTAGTAACAATATAAATCAATGCAGAAAAATAATTAGCCAACTCATTATAGCCTCCTCGAATATCATCCCATTATATACTCGTACATAGATTTATCATTTTGTATTTGTCCTGCAACGGAACCTTGTATGCGACAGGCAACGGTCGCCTAAAGGAACGAAACACTAAATACCGGTATGCAACAGTTCGCTTGTCAAGAAATTATCCACCCTAGTGCCCCAAAATACAAAATGATAAAATAAAACGTTTTATTTTATCGCAGCAAAAGGCATTAGTCTCCCGCTGCGACTTTATCCCCGTGGCTTTTATAAATCCTTTGTCAATCTGGACATAAAAGCTATTCGATTTTCAGAAAAATGTTTCAAATCAAACAGGGGAGGATTTTATTTATATCCTTAAACATACAAACAAATTAACTTTCTTTTTTGAAATTTTAATGCAATTAGTATTCGTCGTAGTAGTAGTGGCCTCAAGATGGTTGTATAGGAGAATTTAGAACACTTAAGATGTGATTCGGTAGCTTAGTGGTCAGTGTATTGAGCTACCTAGAAGAGCACCCCCTGTAAGAGAATGATCGTGGGTTCGTGTCCCGTCTGAGGCATTTCACTTTTCCAGTCTTAATCCATTTCGACACCTCTGGGTTCAATTGGCGTATAAACCAAAACGCGACTTTTCAGGAGAGCAAAAAAACGATTTTATTTTTAGAAAAAAAATCATAACTTTTTTATTTTAGAAGCTACATAAAAAATTCCAAGGGGAAAGATTCTTAGAATTTGGGGATGAAAAAGGCTAAATCATTCAATCATATCTATCCCCTTTGGTTTGGAAGTTAGCATGGATATACGTCTTAGAAAATATCAATTTATGGTTTATACACCCCATGAAAATTGGATAACAATTGACAGCTTACAGCTTATATCCATATTTGGTAAAATTATGTTAAAATTTACTGATGTAAAAGCATGTAGCTGTAGATTTTTTGGCTGTAAAAACTATTAATTTGCACATCAATAGAATTATAATTAAAAAAAACAATCTCGACATTGTTACAATGTGTCAGAATTACATTAGTATTACTCTTACTACAGAATTATGGTCGATATACACGAAATTAAACTACCAGAAACAAAATTAACTTAGTTTTATGAAATAAAACAGATAATTATGTCTATTATAATTATGACATAACATTATCAGTCATGATAATGTTATGTCATAGTCGTGCGAAGTGGAGAAGGAAGAGCCGGAAGGCGGACCCTGAGCTTCGAGGTCATCTTGGCCACGGATGCAATCAGGAGAATACGTCTATATGCAGATGATGATGATGATTATCAGTCATGATCAGATTATCAAACTTAAAAAGGCAATTATTTAAATCTTTAGTAACTCAACAAACAGTCATCTCTCCTTCACCGCGACTTCCTCGTACAACAGATTGTCCTCAGGGTCTTTGCCTTTAATTCAGCGGCACTTGGACAGAGCCTTCGCCGTTTTGGCCCTGGAACGCGCCAACTTATAGATAAGCTTTTGCCCCTCAGACGATTCCAAGTTGTTATATAGCGGATGCAAGTGGTCTCGATGGCTAAAAACCAATCCCACCACTATGTTAGTCCACACTCAAAGTCAGCGCTCTGCGCTCTGCGCATCATCTCCATTAACAGTTTCTCTCGGGACAAGGCAGATACTTTCTAGTCCCTGCCAGAACACCCGCTGTGATATCCTGTGTGTGCAGGAAACTCACAGGGATGCTTGCTAGAGTAGACCATACATCTCTGGACTATCCTTATCGCCGTCGACACGATAGAAGAAGAAGAAGAAGTGGTCTTGTTTGGCCCTGGCTACCACTCACCTGGTGGCGCGTTTTGCATCTTTGTACGCGTCGCGGTCTTCGGCAGATTTGGACGCTTGCCACTTTTTAAGGAGGGTTTTCTTCACCCTGATCTCTCTCTGGACTGTGTCGTTCCACCACCAAGTGTCCCTGTCATACTTGCATCCACCCTTAGACGTACCGAGAACCGCCCTCCCCGCCTCAAGGATAGCTGCCTGAATCCTGTCCCAGTAAACCTGTACTGCTTCGTCTATAACATCAGCACTCTTGTCACCGATGACTTTGAATGACCACCTGATTCTGCGTTGGCCACGCTTGGCGCGTTTGTCTTTGGGTTTCACGCGGAGGTCCATGACAAGGAGACGGTGTTGGCTAGTGGGACTCTCTCCGGGTATTACCTTGCAGTTGGCCACCCTGCTGATGCTGTGCCTCCTAGTGAGTAGGAAATCGAACTTTCTTAGCTAAAGCAAAACCACCGTCATAACACGGACACTGTAATTGGTTTTTGAATTTTTAACATTTAATTTTAGACTTTAAAGCAATGTCTGTAAAATTTAAAATTAAATGGCTTTTTGAAGAGTGAACGCAAGCGTGTAGTAAAAATATTGTCATTTAATTTTGGACTTTAATTGTATGGCAATAAAGTCTAAAATTGAATACCATTTTTTGCAATGGATATGGTTTATACGTCCATGTTATTTAAATGTTTGGATTTACGACGTCAATTTTAAATTACGTTTAAGAAATATATTTACTCGTCATGGCGTAAAATCCATTTACAATCAACGCAGACCTTACGCCCCGGGTTGGTAAAAATCTTGGTCTTAACGTCTTACTAAAAATTTAAAAAAGAAAAATTTGGCTGTTACATTAATATTTTATCTTTTTTGTGGTAGGATGATCTAAAATTTTTGGGTCGTAAAAGCATTTTTTTTGCGAATTTGAACATTTTAAATATACAGATAGATAGAGAAAAAAAATCTGAATTAAACGGTGTATATAACTCATTTTGGCCAAAATGGTTTATACGCCAATTGAACCCAGAGGTGTCGATTTGTAATTAACTTAGTTCTGTACCACGCCTACATACATTATGCTTACGCCTTGTGCTCTCCGGGGTACGCAGAGGCAACAGCCCGCCATTTGACTCTATCCTTACATACCTACATCACTCCCTCTTCACTTCCTCTACTGACATTAAGCTGTTCATGCAAGCCCGCCTGTTTCTAGTACCTCTGATCTGCCCTTTCGTCAAAATTTTATTATAATTTGATATGTAGATACCAAATTGATCAGGTAGTGTTAATACGTCTAAGACCTACAAGGCCTAACCAACCTTACCTGCATTTTGATGAAGGAGGCTCTAGCGCAGACTTTCTTTTCGGGGTTAATTAATCGAATGGCAGTCGCTCTCGTAAAAGCCAAATCGGAGGAGAAGGAGTTACCAGATACAGCCATGAAGAACGCTACGAATGCTACGATGAAGATAATGTTTATTTACCATCTATACAGGAAGCCTTTGTTTATAAAACGAGAGTTTATTGTAGTTAAATAATTTCAGCAATAACATTATCCTAGGTAAGAACCTGTATCTAACAGAAAACATTTGTGCAAAACTACTTACCTAGAACTGTGCTCCTGCTAGTGATTAAGGTCAACTCTTTAGAAAAGCGGGTTTAGTCTGCAACGCGTGAGGTATTAAGGCAGGCCGTGTGTTTAGCTCATAGCATAAAGCTCTTTGCCGACTATGCTATACTATTATGCTATATAGTAAAATTTTACTACCTACTGTGTGAAACATCGGTAATATTTCTCGGAACTGCCTGTCCAAGGTTCTTGAGATGTGAATAATGTTGATTCATCTTGTTAGTGTACTGTGGATAAATTTGTGTAGATTGAGACCTCAGGTTTCCACCTACCTACACTGTATTCAATTATTCCTTAACCAAACGTCATATACAGGAGCTAAACCAGTCAAACGGAGTTAAGTCCGAGCAATCGCAATCGGGTAATGTAAACTAAGACACAGATTATGTATCTAGTACAGTTAGCGAAAAAATATTAAAATGTCCTTACTGAACTTTTTGTTGATAGCTTTTTTATCATGCCCGGTAATTTTGACCTATGAGTTTTTTTATATATCTATGCTAGTAATTGCCTGTACTTTGTGGCTTAAAGGATATACCCATTATATAGATTTATCATCCATCTACACAGCTATTTTTGCTTGTACTTATTTAATGTTTATAACGTTCATACCTCATCTGCAAACCGAAACATTCTAGTTTATTGGTGGATCGCTTCCATAAAACCCCATTTTATGGAAGCGATCGAGGTCTAAACCTAGATCGCCTGAGGACCCGCAGAACCTCAGGCTCTGAAGCACAAGCTTTAGATGCAACTGGCCAGTCAACCTAATTGATTTCAATGCGTAGAACATAAAATTAACGCCTAAAATTAATTCCTGCAATGAATACATTCCCAATATTAAAGCCCCCAAATATGTAGTTCTCCAACATGCAAGTTCCTGTGCAGTTAAATACGATAACAATATGTATATTAGGCGACCTTTCTTGTTAACCGTACAATCCTCGATACCTGTAGGTGTGTACAAGCATGTACGTTGTAAGCCGACTGCTTAGCATATGGAAGTGGGTTGTCTTGTGTAAACGACTCGTATGTTGATAGCTTGCGTATTGAATCTGTAATGTTAGCATACGCTTATGATGACGTAGTCTGTTCGTAGTAGCTTTGCGTCAAGTTTTGATGAAGATTTTTGTAGATATGTGGGTTGAATCTGTTTGATGTCTATGGTTGCGGATGTCATTCATTTGCGTCGATCACTCAGTCACTCACTCACTCCGCGCGCCGGAGTGGCTGACGTGGGTGACATCACGTGACCATAGCACTGGGTATAGGCCTTTTCGGTGGTGGCGTTTTCTATTTTTATTTTGTTTCTGTTTTAATTTTGAATTGTGTCTTGTGTAAATTGATGTGCGTTGTGTTGTGCAATTAAATGTGTTTTCTTTCTTCTTTCTTCTTTCTTTGTGTGTGTTCATAACTTCTTGAAGACTATAGGGGTGATGCTTTGTTCGTGGATGCTTTTTGTGTTGAGTGAATTTTTGTGTCTCTTGATGAATATGTATGTTATTGAAGTACGTTGAACAAATTGCTTTGTATTCCCTAAACTTAAATCTATGCGATTATGTTTGAATCTATAGATTTTAGAGCACCGAAGTTTAGTTATGCCGCCAAAATGTAACAGCAATTTTGTTCTGGATAGTATAGTCAGTTAGGGTCAGAATTATCTCTTAAAAGTTGAAAGCTGTTTTATTGTTTTAAATTGTGTTACTGTCCGAACTAAATGTGTGTACCAAATATCAGAATAGTCAGTCAACAGTAAGGGGGGAAAACCAAGGCATTAAGATCATTTTGAGTACTTTGCTAGTAAAGATCGATCTGATGCTGAAGTATGAGTACTAACGATAGATAGAATGTGTGTAGAAAGTATGAGCACTAACTACACACATTCTATCTATTTTCTTATCTAATTTTAAAAGGAATTCTTCACCATAACTTATTAATTATTCTACCTAATACGTTAAAGAAAGTTCTTACGGAAAGAAAACATAAGAAATTTCCACGAAAAACTATTTCAGTATTCCACGCAACCCTAGCAGTGGGAAACAGCCAGTAATATATTATACATAATATTCGAAACCAGTCATAGCGGGTAGTTCCGTCCGGCCTATTATTTAACATACTAAATGCTGAAACACGTTTTGCATTGTTGACAACTATTTCGCCTTACCAGATTAGCATAAATGGTATTAAATCTTCAATAATATATCATACTAATTTATAACAGGCTCTGCTTCATAGATAGATAGGTCTACCTAGGGTGAAAATTTTTTAAAAGAGAAGCCTGTGGACTTTTTTTTGCGGTCTAGTTTGTCGTGCACCATGCGATCCATTGGTCTCGACCATCTCCATAAAGACAAGACAAGAATCGTGTTATAGAGACCCCTCGACACTGAGGTCTACCTATGTATTTGTGAAATTGATACAAGTACTCAAACAAGATATAAGATTCTTTCACCACCATCATCACATCGTTCACCAGTCTTGGTTGCTCTCCTCTTGAATTCGTTTCTGTTTACTTTTCCGGGAGCGACTAGATAAGACGGGTATCTTAAGTTATTAGATTGTGGAGGTCCGTTGGCATTAGCTTCATAGAAAATATCAACGTTCAGCAGCATCACAGTTAAATTGTAAAGTCTCCCCCATCTGAGTTAGGAGAAGGCTCTGAGAAAAATTATACGTACACTGTACAGTCAATGACAAAAGTAGCTTAACAGATTCAGATTTATTCTTCCCCATAAGTCTAATATTAAAAAAATAAAGAAACCATGAAATGAATATTCAATTAGTTCAATAGAATTAGGTAGGTATACATAAATCTACTTATACATCATTTATTATTATTACATACAGTCTGTGTTATTCAAGATTATAGTCTATCCCTGTATACAATTTCAGCCATTTTCGTGCAAACAAAATATCCAAAAATCTGTGAAAATACATACATACATATACACGCAGTCACGCTTATTTCCCTCCGTAAGCAGAAACAACAGCCCGCCCTTTGACTATATCCTTACATCACAAAAAATACTGTAAAAAATAAATAAAAACTAAGACTAAAGCTATTATCTGTTCTGTGACTAAAGTGTGCATTGTGTTGTCAACAGTGGTAGCAGAGGGGGTCTCCGTCGGCGGTCGACGTACGCGAGCGGGCGGTTACGCTCGGGGCCACATTGGTCGTTCGTGTTCGACCCTGCTGGGCGCCTGTGCTACTACTGGTCCATGGTCGTCTCCCTCGCCTTCCTATACAATCTCTGGGTTATAGTCTACAGGTTCGCCTTCCAGGAGATCAATGGTTAGTATGTTTTATGGTATTAAATAACGTGTGGCAGGAATTTATGCAGTTAATAATATATCGCGAACTTTGCGATCCTGTCAATATGTTGTAATTATTAATGTGCAAATGCAATTCGTAGCTAGAACTGACACTGATGTCTTAATATTGGATCGCGGTATTTACTGACTGTCTAATCCCTGGAAATACGTAAGTAGGTAAACATTCTACCCACGGAGACACAGCCAGTTCCTTGGCCAGCGCATTGTGGAATAGAATGACAAATGTTGAAAACGGTTGAAAAAGGTTCGAGTCCCGCCGTAGTCAATTCTTTATCCTTTCAAAATCGATTTGAAATGTTCACGACTGTCATATACGTCAATTGGAAAATATGCCATTGATAGATAGAAGATCAAGGGTTAGTATATTCTTTAGTACCTAGTTAGTAACGTATGAATAATAAACACATTTACAGGGGTTTAGGTTATTTATCGAATCTATAATAGATTCTGAAGAATTCATTATCAATAACTTATTAGAAAAGATACCATTGAAATTGTGCGAAGTAAGACTATAGAAACTTTTTCAATGATTCATAGACGATTAATCGTGAGGTTAGATGGCAATCATGTTCGAAAACTTTTGAACGCTCGTAATTTTATTCTCAGCGTTAAGTTCTTCATTAATCAATGCTTTGGTTTTATTTCGTTCATCTTTTCAGAATGAATGGAGTTTTTGATTAATGTTGCCTATTCATTAGTGTTTATGTCTTACTTGTATTAATTTTCATCGTCAGCTGAGTTTAAAAGATTCCTTAACTGCATAAAAATCCAGTTTTATCTGAAAAGTATTTTACTTATGGTTGTGTGTTTGATTAATGTATCCTTTTAATTGGTGTTTATGTATTAATTTTCATTGTTAGCCGAGTTTAAAAGAACTCTTAACTGGATAAAAATCCAATTTTGACTGTAGAGCTTATGCAAAAGACGTCTCCATTTAGATAGCGGCAGAGATTAGCAACGATCTGCGGCTGCACTAAGTTAGCGCAGTTCGTGCATACCTCCGCCAACTTGCCCCGCTCAGAATTAAATTACTTAAATAGCTTTTCTGACTTTAATGTCTTTTACCGTAGACAATGTAATATTTCCAAAGGTAGAATTTCGACATTTCATTGGCCAAGTTTTCAATTGTTTCATTACTTACCAGTTCGTGGCTTTAATGTCTCAACACCTTACTTTGTAAGCTTGACTCAAGTACCTTAGTGTTATTGATCTTTTTGTCTTTATTTAAAAGTCAAAGTTCAGATCAAAGCATTTCACCATTTATGACAAAATCCTTGACGTCTTTGATTCAATAAAGTTATACATCTATAGGTACTGTCTTAGACATTATTATGAAAATATTTCGGACTCGTATCCTGCCAACTGGGAATGTAATATTTTACGCATGGTTGTGTGAAAACAATTGGCACAAGTATACGCTAAAGAAAGAAGGCAGTTACTGTAGCTCCCTGAATGAATTTTCTGATTTTACCGTAACCAATTCACAATTTCTAAACAAACAATTCACTTTAGGTACTTAAAATATCACTAAAATATACAGTATACTCGAAAAGTTGAACTATTCCAAAGATTTTGTATGAGATTTAAATTCACAAAGTTGTTAGAAACTGAAAGTTGCCACACAAAGTTTAAATCTCTAGATTAAAAACTGCTTGGTGACGTGTATATAAAAAATAATGTACCTGAAACATGTATCTAAGGATAATTTCATAATAAAAATATTTCATTCCCATCCGATTATAGACCTGGGATAAATTATACTATGCATGGAATCAACCCTGTAAATAGACCAATCTGAATCTAATAGTTAAAATTAAGATATTATATTTGCCTATTTATGATATGGCAAAACTAAAGATGTATTTTTTTTTGTTTCAGGCGAGACGCTCATAGTATGGTTCTGCTTAGACTACTTTTCGGATTTTCTTTACCTGGCGGACATATTGTTTCACTTCCGAACGGGGTACCTGGAAGATGGCGTGCTGCAGACGGACGCGGCGAAGCTCCGCGCACACTACATGAACTCAACGACTTTCTACATCGACTGCCTCTGTCTGCTGCCTCTGGACTTCCTCTACCTATCAATAGGCTTCAATTCTATCCTACGTTCGTTCCGCCTAGTGAAGATATACCGGTTTTGGGCGTTCATGGACCGAACAGAAAGACATACGAACTATCCGAACTTGTTTAGATCGACCAGTTTAATTCATTATTTATTAGTGATATTCCATTGGAACGGGTGCTTGTACCATATAATATATAAAAACAATGGGTTCGGTAGTAAAAACTGGGTGTATCATGACTCTGAATCCGCGGATGTGGTGAAGCAATACTTGCAAAGTTATTATTGGTGTACGTTGGCGCTTACGACGATAGGTGAGTGATAATATAATTATTTTTTGTTGTAGAATTAATGAAACAGTTATAAAAACTATTGTATGTCTTTTTGATGAGAATTTTTATATGTTTGTGAATTATTGTATGTGTTCCTCTGTTCGTATGATAATCCTTTTTGGACTCAAAATGCCCCTAAAGAATGCTACAATTGTTTGTATGGCAACCGGAGCGGACGCGACGGCTTAACGTACTTTTAAAGGTACGGAAGGGTTTCAATCGGTTAAAAATGGTCACTCATTCTAAGACTGTCGGCTAGTATTGCTAAATTTTGCAATGTATTATATTACTTGTGGTCACGAGACCCACAACTGGAAGAGAAATTCCACGTCGTCCGACCGGTCGGATCAACAGGGAAAAAAATTGCGCGTCGTCGCTATTTTTTCACACAGTTAATAAAGTGATATTTCAACACATATTTCAGAGAAAATCATCACTTAGCTTTAGATTCACACTTTATACAATTTCCTGGTAACAGTGTTCTTTGACGTAACTCTTTATGCGACGTATAATAATTTCTCTCGTGAGAGTGGAATTACGATGTGCTCCTCTAATTTCAGTTTTCTTGGAGACGGGAACATCGCTAACGATATTTCAAACTACGTGTCTACTTTCGTGACTAGCAAATTGCATACGTACGTTGCTTAATCCGCTAAAGAGGCATACTAGTGTGTGTGTGTGTGTGTTGGTGATGTTTTGAATTTAAATTATAAAGCTCTTTCTAACTTTATATTCACGTATAGTTGTTATAAATTACTATTGTGTGGATATATACTACTAAGATCGTGTCTTTGGAGTACCAACCACCCCCACCTGCACGTCGATATTCCTATTTATTGATAGATTAGGCTCTGGCACCTAGCTTAACAAAGTTTAATATAACCATGTAGCTAGTGTACTAATAGATGTAAAATATCAAACCTGAGGGCTAACGTTCCGGTATTGATCCGCTTACCTCTGCTCCTTTTGTTATTTCTTTTATGGCAGCAACTAATGCCAGCCTGACTGAGTCATTTCACGACCCAAACCAGGACCCAAATAGAACCTCGGCGGTCTTACAGGCGAGGTTGGCTCGGCTCCTAAGCACTAAATACGAATTTAAGACCCTCCCGCCCGATGGAGTCAGTAGGGGTGGTTATGTCTGACTCTAACGGACTAAAACCGTCACACGCCATCTTTGGTTTGGTAGGTGAGATAGCTAAAAGCATATCTATCACATCCCGGCCGACCCATATGGCCATCTCTGCTTTCGACATGTCTCCCCCTTCGGGTGTGAACCACAGTGTCCCCATTATGCCCTCAGATATGCCTCGGCCTGCTTCTGCTAGGGTGACAGGTGGCTCCACCTGGGTGAAGGGCCCACGGTCATGGTGCACGGAGGTCAAAGCGACCTTCGACATCGGCTTACCGCGGCAGTAATGCCTAAAGATTTATTTGTAACTTCCAAACTTTATTACCGATAATATAATCATACAGGTTTCCAATTCTCGCATGTTATTAAAATGAATCGATAGTCACCTCGTTTAATATAATCGCTCCAGTGATTTTGTTAGCGAGTTTGAACATACACGAATATTTGCGTCAATTGACTGCTTTCAACGCCATTTCTCATTAACTTTTGAATCCATTTTGTTAACAAAATTAACTTTTCATTAAGCATAACGTGTATAACGTTATGCTTAATGAAAAGTTAAGAGATAGATTTCGATATACTGTTTTTCGTGCGCGAGACGGTTTAAGTTAGTTGTGCCAACTAGTGTCCGTGTTAGTTTTAGTGTAGTACTATTATTTCCGATGTGCTTTTTTACGACTCTGCCAGATAGGGGACATCTAGCCAAGAAGTAATAAAGCAACTCATACTCTTTAAATATTATGTCTTATTTTGTTGAAATAATTTAATCACAAAATTCTTCAGTTCAACATTATGGAATTTTGTGATTAAATTATTTTACGTAAAAGCTAATTCTCAAAAGTTGTAAATTATATCGTCTGTAATACCTACTTGGTACAATAGCGTGAACTAATATTAATAAATACTGTGGGATTATTTATTAGGTACATACTCTCATGTTGGACACAGGTTTTATAGGTATTTGGAATAGATATATTTCATACATGACCTACACACCTTCTACAGGATGAGCAGAAACAATAGTAATTCTACCATGAGCTAAGACATGATACACGCAAATGTCACCATAACTCGTAAATTTGCAGGGCCGGAATAGAAACTTTGTAAAAATAACTTCCAAATTCTGATGAATCGTTGCCAGTAAAAAACTTTTACTTTCATAGTTTTCAGCTGTTTTTTACTAGGTAAAGACTTTACAGTTCTTTGTACAAACGTAATTAGATTTATTTTATTTTTTTCTTTTTTTTGACATTAAAAGCATTAGGTTGGATTTCAAGATCCAGCAAAGAAATGCCAAGGCTTGAATTCAATTTAAAGTAATCAATTTAGTTCCATCCACTTTAGTTTGAAGTAAAATTAAATTATTTAAAAACAATGAACTGCTCTCATTATAGTTGTTTTGTAAAAAAAATAAACTTATTGATTCGTTATTTTTTTAAAATTTTTCATGAACGATCAAACACAATTTTTTTTTTTAAATGAATGGCTCTGTGCACAATAATAATAAACTAAGCTGACAGTCAGTCATCATAAATTGTGCACGGATTCTGAATCCGTTTTGACAGACGCTTGACACACGGTAGCAAATACTCGCGCATGCGCTCTATACGGACCAATCAGATATCAAGCAGACATCTTGAAAACTAAATGGAGCAATCAGAAGTCGGCAAGATTGCGCATGCATTTTACACGAACCAATCAAGTTCGTGTATGTGTTTGACACACGGTAACGAACCTGTCACAATAGAATACTATTCGATGTCATCTCATGGTAGAGTTACAACTCCACAATTTGTTTCTATTTACAATGCTCACGAGTTTCCTCTACCGTTATTAAATCTTCAACAAACCCGCCGGTTCCAGATACCTAAACCTTTTTCATAATGTCTTATGGAAAAAGCTTTTGATCCAATTTGATCGGTTTACGTTCTTGGAGGTCGACTGGAGACCCAACTGCCTAGCGTTTTACTTATGTGTGCCTTACGTTTGCCTTATGTGTATACTTGATTTGACAATTGGTAAACAACGTCTTTTAAGTCAAGCTACGATACATTTTTTAAATCTATTTTAATTGCTATCAGTTCCTTAATATATACCTACATTATACTATAAAACAATGGTTTGACTGTTTATATATTAGAACGCACCAATCACTATCTAAAATAGTATAATGTGCGATTAGAAAAGATATTTTTGCATTTAATAGCCCAGTTGTCGGGAAGCTTATAGGCGATAATATATCATCGCGTTACGACCCTTAGGAGCAGAGCTGTAAGAAAAAAACCCTAAACGAGTAATTCTACGCAATGGAACAGAAATGTGTACTGCGGGTGAAATCATGTGGCACAGCTAGTGTAGGTATTATAAGGGCCACGTATATTCAAATTATAATACCGATCAATAGGGTGCTAGTTATTAGTCAAATATTAGTGTCTTAAAAAAATAATGACCGAAATTACTAATATCCCCTTTAACCCCTCCAACTAAGCTAACTAAATTGCTTACACTAGAAGTGGGTTTACGTTGGTAGTGTAATGGCAGGACGCAGGTCGACCTCTCGATCGTAAGGCCGACTCCTTAACCACGAATCTAACATAAACTCATGCCTATATCCCCGAAACCCCTTCGGGCAGAGGTGCTAGCACCCACACGAATCTACCGACGTTTTTTTTCGTAATTTACATTGACTGTTTTAAGAATGAATTTCACCAATGATAGTAACAGATCAAATCAAAATAAACTGAGGTATGAATATTGAGCACCTAACTTACAGCACATAATGTATTAAATTTACTCACGTTAACTTTACAAACACTATAAAATGAAATCTTATAAAATTTATCTGTATTTGAACTATCATGGTCGTTCACATTACTATTAGAGCTAAATATCGGATACTCAAAACAATACATGGTAAATATCCCAATAGCTCTAATAGCAATAAATTTATCTATTGAACATTTTAGATGAAACTGCAAACATACTTATTTGCCAACACTGCTAAAACATATAAATATTTACAATGCAATGCTAATAATAGTTGTCTAAACATCACGATACTTTATTGATACATTTCACGTATAAGTAAACATGTTACATGATATTTGAGTGATGAATTTACACGATCGAGTGGTTAATATGTTCGAATTTGCGAACGTCACAACCAATATCATATTATTTGATATTTATGATAGGTATAGTAATTTGTTTAGGGCTGTTTGTAACACCAGTAGCGGATAGCGGGTTAATCTTTTAAGCATATTATCTACCTCATATAACCCTAGATTCAGTAAAAGCGTGAAAAAAGCTCGAGGTGGTTAAACCAAGGATTATTATTTTAGAATTGTTAGTTACTGGAATAAGTTTTATCATTAGACGGGGAGCACTCAAATTTACGAACTGAGTATTAGACGAAATAGGAAAAGATCCCTTTCTAATTTACCTACAGCCTACAAACGTAGCCTATATAATATTCCGAGGAGTTCTAGAAAACTTTCACACTAGCATAAAGATATTTTACAACTAGCCTTCTGCCCGCGGCTCCGCCCGCGTGCATCTCGGTTAACGCGACCTTTGCTCATATCTTCGGTTCTACTCAACCGATTCCGATCAAACAAACGTAAGATTTTAAATCTGGGCAAGCCCTTTCTAACGAAAAAAGCGCATTAAAATCCGTCCAGTAGTTTTTGCGTCCATCACGGACAAACAGACAAACATACAAACAGACAAACAGACAGGAAATGTTCAGTATCGTTAACATAACATAACCCAAGTATATTTTTTTATATCTCCAATGTACAGACACGACCACTTTACAATTATATTATAATAGTATAGATTGCTACTGGAACGGTGCAGGATTTTGAGGCAATTGTGAAAACATACCCTAATAAGTTTAAACGACAGCAGTGGTTGACAGGAAAGCAACTGTGTAACTAATTTACTCGTAATTTGATGTAACTTAAGGACGTATATTGCTTGCAGTATTCTGGTTTTCAACTGTATTAATATAATTTCTTTGTATTTAGTAGTTGTACTGTGCAGTTGTATGTTTCACATACGTATTCATCATAATGCTACTTTAAGTCTTGCCGTTAATGATCCTATATAATATTTTCTATCCAATTCCTTTTAAATTTCGCAAAAGAAAAGCGACCAACAAACACAAAAGACCAACTAAGAACTAAATCAAATTAAATTTTTAAATAATATTAATTTTGAAATACCTATAAAGATAGTGTCAGTGTTTGTAACGAAACAATGCAATGTTCACTAGCAGGACAAGAATGTTTGCTGTTCACTGAATATCTAATTAAACTGCATTGGCAAGTGAAATGAAAACGAAGCAATGGAATGACCAAACCGGAGAGGTGAAGCGAGCTGAAGTGAATAAATGATACACAGAATTCTTAAAAAAAAAACCATATACCGTACTTAGAGATGGCTAATTATGTAGTTTAGTTATATACTCATAATTCATAATGCATTTATTCGGAAGAATATTACGAGCCATTCATCAAATATAGAAAAAAAAAAATACTTTAAGGTGAAACCAGTCAGGTTCAATAATAAATATAGTGGAAAAGTACAAGTATGTTTTATAAATATGTAAAAGAAATCATAAAAATATTCATCTATATTGATTAAAATATTCCTCATCAAGACAGCGTTAGTCCTTTGGTGTCCTACTGCCAGACGGCTTCGCAACCCCAAGAGAAAAACTTCCACATATTATTATGAATACCTTTAGAATTTTGTATTTAAGCACACCTTAGTCTACCATATTATCCTACCAAGATCTTATTGATACCTATTTGTATAATTCAGATATTATAGCATAACGATAAGTACTTAAAACGTGTTAAGATATTAGATTAGATAAGATATTTTGTTAATACACAAAGAATTTGATTAATGATTCACGCTCTTACGAAAATTCATTCACGCTCTAATATTAGATGCTCTTTTATGTAATGTAAACCTTTTTGCAGACGAGTGGGCTGAACCGTTTGAAGCTATTGAACATTTTATAAATAGCTACATTTTGCTTTTGTTATAAGTTAAGAAGCGCCCGGTTTATCATAACTTTAAAGCGTGGGTCAGACTGCTATTACTGCTAAGGGCAATAAACTCGCTGTCTTTTTGTTGCTATACGACTGTCGTCATGCTGTTTTTTCGTTGGATTAAGTACTTACATAATATTTTGGACATAGAGGTTAATTTTAATTGACAGCTGACTGTTGGTTTTTCATAAATTCGAAGTCTAGTTTAGACTGTTAAGGGCAAAAACACGCGATATATTTGTTTTTCTTGTTTTAAGTTATCCACGTCCGCTTTATTATACATTTGAAGCCAGGATCAGACTGCTAAAGGCAGTGTTCACACTGTTTTTTAGTGGATTGAGTGTTATGTATATTGAACAAAATAAATTATTCAAAATAGAATTTGAAACCCTGGCCAACAGCACCCTGGTAAACAGGTAGATATGACGAAACAACGTGCAGTTTTTGTTGGTTCAAGTTCGACATAACATATCGAACTAGAACCAATTAAAACATTAAATATAGATACGTATTATAAGACTTAAAACAGCGGTAACAGTGTACCTAATAAAATAACACCAAATAAATTGTGATAGTAATTTATTATTTTATTCAGGGATTTTTTATGCCACTAGGCCTTTATGCCATTTATGCCACTTTACCATCAACTGCCTATACAAATACAACAATAAGTCTGGCATTTGTCCACCTAAGAACACACGTCATTACCGAACGTGCCGTTAAACTGGATCAATGCACACGTGTCGCCATTTTCCTATAATGCCTTAATTTATATTCATCGAAATCTCCCATAAATGGTTCACATTCGAAATGGCTACCATACACCCTGTTTCGCATAAATGATATGTCGCAATTCAAACAAATAGCCTTTCAGTTTTTTTTGTCGTGTAAGTTATTGTGGATGATGATGTTGACTATTGAAAAATACTACTACTTTCAAATTTATAGCGCGATCAGGGGAAATGTTAAGTCAATATTTTTGACACAATTTAAACGAGTATAACAACACGAGGTTATTATACCCGCTGTATTCTGTAGGGCGAAGGTACTTCCCGAGTCGGACTGCTCGATTGGGATGAAAATATGAGTACCATCGAGTCCTACTTCCTCTAGTATTAAAATAATTCCACTTAACTCAAGGAAACGAACACAATTATAGTCTCAGACCTCGGACTTATGTCCCGAACGGATTATACTCAAAGCTAGACTAGAACAAAACTAAGCTTATTAAACGACAGCTGTTTCTTTTTAATAAGCCAATACTATTTCCAGCTTGCTGACTGTATCAAAATTGGCATTTTAAAAGAAATGTGCTTAAAATGAAATCGATAAAAAGCGAAGAGATAAAATATTATGCTTGAAAAGGTCTCTTGAGTCGAGCACTATCGACTTGGAGTGTCTAGGCTACTCGACGATGCGCCCCGTGTCGGGAGGGATCATCTTGAGACCGTCGGCTAGTCCCCGACATAACGTAGAAATATTTATATAGTTATCTAACGTCGGTAACATTGATATAGATATACAGAAATCCCAAGACACACATTTCTTGAAACTGTCACCAATAATATTCTATTGTTTACACTTGCGTTTTTTTAAAATATGTTTTCCAAATGAGTGTCAGTCAGATCGAAGGCATTTTAAAGAAAGGACATGTCAAGAGTACTCGAAACCGGCGAGCATGTTTGAAAACAATTATGAAAGTAGAAGAAGCGAAAGATGTATGCCAGGATTGTAGCAAATGGAAAGCTGTGGTCTCTGACTACCCCACTGGGAGAGAGGCGTCACTGTGTGAATGTATGTATTTTTTGCAAATTCTTATTCTTAGCCCAACCTAAGAAAACCAAAATATCAAAAAAATTCATTAGCGCTTGTATTTTTTGTGTATCAACTGTATTTTCGGCGTACATAATGAAGAAAGAATAGATTAATTGTTAACTATTGTTTTGCAAAACCTTGTAATAAGATTTTTAATTACATCAGTTGTTGGTTGAGTTTGTTATATTTTATTTTTCGCTGAGTTTTGTATTATAAACGGTAGCAATATTCATTACGGATACAATTAAATAGAAATTATGTATTAGTTTTCCTGGAAATGTAAAGTCATTCTTTTATGTCAGGAAAATGAACTTTTAACCTACAGTCAAAATGTTTAGTACATTATACTCGTACAGGGTGGAAAAATAAGTCGGACCCTGGAGGGAGACTACCTTAAATCCTTAAGTTGGCTCATTTTATATATAGAGACATTCCTTTAACTAACTTATAAGTGGTTAAAAGTGAAATAGTTGAGCTGACAGGCAGGGAGAGGGAGTAAGCCAGTAAGCCACAGACTATGTGGACCATAGATTTGCTTTGTGCCACAGACTGGGACTGATTCATAGATCACTGTATGTATTAATTTTATTCGATTATTTTCTAATTAAGTACTCTATGGATCACTGCAGTGAGCGAGCATCTGTGATCTGTGAATTAGACTCGTAGTGATGATCATGTGCAAGCGGGGCGACAGTGCTAACTAGCGGCTCCATCTGAAAACCAGCGCTGCGTATACTAATGATGTACGCAGCATTCATGCTGAGATGGGGCCCTATTTGGGTCTGCGCAATGATTGAATGTTGTTGTATTGTTAGTAATTTATTGTAGTGCTGTATTATTTCACATTGTGCAGATAACTCAAATAAAATATTTTTCTTTCTTTTCTCTCTTTCTTTATTGTTTTCGAAATTTCCAGCCTGTATATACTCACGCCCTTAAATGGGTATATGATATCTCACCAAAATAGTCGAGCTCATGCTAACCTCACCTGTAAGATGATATACCTCCTGATTGACGGACCAGCCTTCTGACTTTCAGTGGTAAACACCTTCCATAATAGCTATGTATAATAGTTGGACCTTGGACTTCAAGGTGAAAGCCTCGAATGATACATAAGCATCTTTCTTTTTTCAAAGGAGGTATAATGTGTGGTATGGCATCCAACATAAGCGACTGCCAGGACCCATAGAACGGAATCTGTTAAGTACTTTATTTTTTGAATATACACCATTAAGTGAGTTTAGTCTTTTACAGCCTTATTACAAAACACGGACTAACTCTAAACCCAGGTCTAAATCGCCTTTAGACCATGGTCTAAGAAAAATGTTATTACAAAAAGCGTTTTAGTACTAAACCAAGGACTATCTCTGGTCTAAAGATAAACCTGCGTGCCCCCTAGTTTAAGGTTGGTCTAAGTAATGTCACAATAATAATACATCAGACTTGACATACGCCATATTTTGGCATAGGTACTTTTTTTTGGAAGTCCAATTTTCGGCTCTCTTTCTCTTTTCTCGTTCCAACTCGTAAAATAACTTGCAAATAGGTATATTATGTATACTAAACTAAATTTAAAAGTGGGTATAAAAATTGGAAAAATTTTAGAACAGAACGCGCGAACTCCGGCAAACTACGTTTCGTTCCATTTAACGTCTTATAACAATGATAACAATATTATAACAATGATTGCTAAATAATAGCATAATAATGATATTATATTATAAAATAAAGTATAGCTATTATTCATGCAATTGAATTTAATGAAAATATTTATGATTAAATATTTTTTTCAGCATTTTTAGTAAATATTATTTATTAGTGATTTCAGAAATTTTAGAAACGAAACGTTGCGACCGAATGATATCATAATGAACGAACAATAGTTGGAGTTATCTGTGGTTGTTATTTAGGCCAAGGTCTAAACCAGGTACTAAGTAGTCTCCGGATTATTCAGCTTTTGTAATATGGAGAGGTATAAACCATGGTCTTGAGATTAAGCCTGGACTCTGTAGTTCGGGTCTAAACCAGACTTTGTTCTGTTTTTTGTAATAAGACTGTTAGCGTCTAATATAAGGCAATAAATATACCTCTGGGTGTTACCACATTAGATGTTCACACAACAGACCGATATACACGAACCCAAGCTCACACTATTAGCGCTATATTGTTTCCACGTACAAAGTGCCTATAAACGAAAAACGTGCTCATTATCTATCGGCTCAGGAAAACTGGTTACTGTAACGTTATTATATACTGTTACGTTATTATGAAAACTGTTATTATATACAATATTGTCGTTATACCCACACAGTGACGTCCTTGTTACTGTATCAACCTTTGAATTCTAATATTAGGTTTATATAACGACGAGGAAGAGAAACGAATGCTTGTTTATTTAGAGTATTGCAAACATTTTTATATCTTAGAAAGAGCGTTTCAATAGGACGAAGTATATTTTTGCTATGGTTTTATTTTGCTAACAGAACTAAAGTTGCGAAAAAGGTTGCAAGTGACAGACAATTTCATACAAAAATGGTACTAAAGGACATCGGAAATTCTTTACTACTGATTTTTCTGTCAGCTGTCAGTTTTTCTGTACCTTTTGGCCTTTCAGCCGTCAATTATTTACAGACTACAACTCTTTACCGGTCAAACCACTTGAGCTTGCGGTTATAAGTACTTACCTATTATTACCACTAACCAAATTATTTTCAGGTAAAAGTAGTCTTAAACTGAAAATAATTGGTTAGCAGAGATATTGACTGGTTAGTATGGGTAGCATTGAGTATATTGAATTCGTTATAATCGTTCTTGGTGCAGGAGGTGGGACATAGGGGGCATCAAAGTAAGTGCAATATGGACTTTACTAAACTTTCATTCTATCATCGCAACGGTTGCCATAGGTAGGGAATTCATCTTACACATTACAACCTTAAACGGTGCGCAATGTGCGATATGAACTTCATCCTGTGAAATGACCTCCTTGCTGTGGTTTTTACAAGCGACTATATTATGATATTCTTCAAGAAAGGCGTTAGAAGGTTCCTACAAGGTTTTGCAGGACAAGTGTAATGCCTCCGTTGTTGCACACGTCCATTGGTTACGGAAGCCACTTACCATTAGGTGAACCTTGTGCTTGTCTGCCATCTATGTGGCATAAAAAATAAATAATATGTATATTTTTAACAAAAACATTAAACCGACTTCAAAATGCTCGGAGAAGTAAAAAAAAACAATACAAATACAACTCCAAACATAAAAATGCCTTAGGACTTTTGCTGAAGATCTCTACGAAATTTGAATGGGATCATTCCGGAATAAACCTCTCTCGAACAAAAAAAGAATTTCGCAAATCCATCCACACATGACGGAGTAATGTGCGTACAACAAATATCCTACTATACTAGTCTCAACGTAAGAGGCCCACTATGACATTTGTCATTTGGACGTAACTAGGGATGTAACCACACCACTCGGTACACGATACTCAAGATAAATCGATTCAAGTTTGTATGCGTATTTGATCGATTAGAATATGTATTGTATTGTAGTGTAAAGTTCATTGGCTTAAAGTTCTAATTAGAAAATTTTATCTAAACTTTAAATTTTTAAACAATACAATACTGCGAAAAGTCAATTTTCTTTCATTTAACATTTTTATTACAATAATATTCACTCAATAATAACCAATAGAAATCGCATGAAAATGAATCTTTAGTAAATCATTTTCTTGATACCTACTGTCTGAAGTTTACGCTTATATCACTTATTGAAATGAAACCACTTTTTAACGGCTTCTATCGCGATTTATCTGTCACTGTTTACTTTTAACCCTACGTCGGCTACTTTCTAGCAGCCCTGGTCCCGGGGTGACTTAAGATGATATTTGAAGCCTAGGAATAAAAAAACCTAGATAACAGCAAACACAACAAAGTCACAAATTGGGATAATGTCATATTTGTCGATGAGACTTGGCTGAACTCGAATCATACCGTGCCGCAGTCATGGACAGATGATACCAAGGCCTCTTGCTCAAAAGTGCCAATAGGAAAAGGTGGACGCTTAATCATCTGCCACGTCGTCGGGTCAGCTAGTGGTGGTTTTGTGAATGATACCTTGCTCGCATTTGAGTCTAAAAGTACAAAATAATATCACAGAGTGGTTTACTAACCTGTTAGCAAACCTCTCTGAACAGTGCATAATAAAATTATTGTGTACAATGCACCGTGACCAATCAGTTCAAATAAATAAAGCACCTACTCAAGCAAACAAAAAGGCCGATTTAGTAGCATGGATACAAAGATCAGGCGTTGAAGCTGATACGAAATAGTTAAGAGCTGAATTGCTGTAACTGGTAAAAAAATTAAACCTGCAAAATTAAAAAATTAAATTGATGAATGGGCACTTCAGCATGGACATAAAGTGACAAGAACGCCGTCATACCATTGTCAGTACAATGCTATTGAGCTGATCTGGGCTCAAATGAAAGAATATGCAGCACGCCACAATACAAAGCGGCCATTCTCCACTAAGAAAATGATGACATTGCTGAATGAAGCTTGTGCCAAAATTACTAAAGAAGACTGGGTAATAGTTCTGGGGGTCCAGGGCTAGGTTTCTAGGCTTCCAGGCTTCTAGACATAATTAAACCTACAAATCTTGAAGTCTACAAGCCTAAAATTTAAAAAAGACCTAGAAAACAGCAAAAAACAGTCAGACTTAATGAAACCGCGAGCTCATTCTACGTAAATAGTCGCTGATGTTTAGTCACTCCGCGACCACGGTTGCTGAAAGTTAGCCGAAACTTCGGGTTAAAGTAATAAAGAATTAATCGCGATAGAATCCGTTAAAAATGTTAAAATGTTAAATGTTAAACGCTTCCTTTTATTTGTGCTCTATGACCTTGCTTCGTCTCACATTTCAGGATTCTCGCTCAACGAGGAGTACCCTAAAATTAAACTTCTAATTCAACGCAATCAAAGTATTGCCGGCCATGTAGCATATTGCCAGTACTGTAGCATATTGCCGGTCATGTAGCATATTGCCGGTCATGTAGCATTAGTTCGCACCACAATTCAGTTTCGTGAGGAATCTTTAATGCGCAAACACGAGTCGTGTTTGCGCATTAACACACGTTTTGCACTTGACCGGATTTTTACAGATAAGTGTACGATCTTTAACTTTGTCTTAGACATTTTTATGATAAAATAAAAAAAAATATCTTAATCGATTTATTTTTACCATAACCAATTTATTAATAGTCTGTGGAGAGTATAAAAAACTCGTTATGGACAGCACTGAGCGGAGTGGGCGGTACCCATCAATGAAAAATGTCATTCTACGTTTGAAAAATATCATTGTTTTACGTTCTCAAAATTGAGAACTTCATGGACTTGAAATGTCCAAACGGGCTTTTTAGATAGCGATTACTTTAATATCCTACTAATATTATAAATGTGAAAGTTTGTGAGAATGGATGTGTGGATGTTTGTTACTCTTTCACGCATAAACGGCTGAACCGATTTGGTTGAAATTTGGTATGTATATAGGTTATACCCTGGATTAACATAGAGGTTACTTTTTATCCCGGTCAACACACCACGCGGGCGAAGCCGCGGGCGGAAGCTAGTAACAAAACATAAACATCCGAGTTGAGAACCTCCTCCTTAAGAAGTCGTTTAAAAATAAAATTTATCCCATAAAATGTAAAAATACATGGTCCTTATTACACATAATTTTGTAACGTAACAGAAAGTAGATAACATAGGATAAACTCGTGATTAGTTAACCGTGTTTAGCGAAAACGGATCCAATTAACCGTCGCAGTATATCGCGTTGCCAACTTATAATGATTAGCGGATTTAATAACATACTGAACACCGCCGCTCCGCTCCGCACCGTTCCGCATTGGCAATAGGAGTTGCGTTTTCCTGGGGGTTGACACTTTCCGCTCATAAATACTGAGATAATTGCAGGAAAGATAGCACTTATTTATACAGTTTATACACTATAAATTGGATCAACGATGAGGTGTTTTAAATTAGAATTAATTAACGTGTAATACAAACGGGGATTATATTTATTTTGCCTGTTACTTGTGTATAGTTAATATAATTATAGTCTAAAAAAATAAAAACATATTTTTTTCTAAATGTAATAGTTGGAGCTCTTTAAAATGAGGAGGTATACAATATGGATACGACATATAGGCAATAATTGAAACCATATACTTGGTACCCCTAAGCTTCAAGCAGGAAAAGTTTGAACAAAATTGGTCCAGTATTAAGGGCAGAAACTAGAGTTTTAATTTTATAGAATTTGAACAACTTTGAGCACTCTGTAGAATCGCATGTTGCCGCTTAGCTGTTCAAGTAAGTTACCTACTATGCCTATTGTTGTGTGTGTGTGTGAAGGTGTGTGCGTATTTATTAATGACTTATGACACAGTCAATGACTTTAAAGCAATGGATGAAACTATTTAATGACTTATACAAGTGGTTGCATTTTCTACATTTATTTTAATAATTATTTTGTTAGAAAATTTCGGATTTTATAAATCAGGGAATTTAAGTTTAAATTTAATTTGGTTCTATTCCTACGGACCAGGATGCTTCGCGGTTTCAGTATTTGCACATATGTCGTATCCATATCGTATAGTAGTGTCGTAGGGGAGTTATGTAATAAGTATGCTCTACTACGCCATAATCAGTGCGCCGAGAATGAAAAATATGTATTTGAATTCGTAACGTAAACGTAGTTCACAGTTCACAGGTTCACAGTATCAAGAACCTTAAATGTGCGAAACCATCTCGCACTTGAACAGTTGTTTTAAATGTGAAAACCACCAACGGGTACCATACCACCTTACTAGAGCTAACTGTAAAGTGGCTAAGTGAGGATAAAACCGACTAAAACCACTCGATATTCCGTTCACATCAGCATTTTCCTAGGCACCCTGAGTATACGCTAGGAAGCAACCGAGTTTAATTTGAAATTCTTGAATGTCAAAGTTCAAACTCCGTCCCGAGTGTTGACTTTACCCAATAAAAATTTACAAGTAAAAGTTAGAACAGTAAATGCTTCAATATTTATTCGGAGTGACAACTTTTTAAGCTTACATCGGATCGCCAAGAAGTTGCGGCCAAGTGAGACATGGCAGCTCAAACTTTGAAATTCTTTACTCATTTCTCTTTCAAAACTTTTGAACGAAATTATTTAAAATAATAATAAGTTACTTAAAAGTTTTGGTTCACTTTTTTATATGGTTTTATTTTTATACGGAACCGTTGTGTTAGCTACAGAAATTCTGAATGCATAAGCACATCTGTTCGTCTTATCGTGGCTGGCATTTCACCCATTTCATATTAACCATGTTTATTTACTTCTTCTACGTCTACTACGTCTTCTGACCTCCCAAACCCAAGCGGAAAGTCTGTACGGCATTCCAAAACGGCACAAACACAAGCTTTAACCTGTTTTTGGGGCCCAAACAAATTACCACCTAAGCCTAATACGCCAAACCAATAGAAAGAGCAGGAAAGCAGACTCCTAAGTACACTCTCTAGATACAACCAGGACTAGCAAATGATGATACATAATGATGAATCTGACACGGCACGAGTACAAGCTTATGTGATTCCGCAAAATCTGCGCGCAAAAATTCCGCGAAATGAACCCTCTTCAATTAATTTCATAACTCTTAAACACGTTCATAGTAATTTTCCGCTACAACATACATGTACACGGCTTTCCTTCCAAGGAAAGTGGGGGGGGGGGAGGGGGGGAGTCCTTTGTGTAACATAATAAATTTACAACAGTGACGAAGTGTGAACTTTAACTTCGGTAAACATTGAGTATATTGATAGCACAAATTTAACCAATACATACATTAATAAGTTGTTACCTAGCAAACAAATTGTAAGCAAGTACAATAACTTACTGTGTTCTTCTTACGAGTGGTCGTTCATACGCCAACTTCGGAATTTTGTTAAGTAGTTACGAGTTCTATGCACAGACAACTTTTCTTCGTAAACATTGGGAGAATTTTGCTAGTTTTGATAAATAACCTATGTTTTCATATAATATATTGTCGTACTTCAGTTTCTTTTAATAATGGTTGAATTACTACTTTTAGGGTTCTGTGGAATGATGGCGAAGTGAATTTTTTGTCTTTATAAACCGACTCAAAAAATGAGGGCGTTATATGATGGCAATTAAAAAAGTTGTAGGATTCGTGCTGATAAAAAAATTGCGTAGCGAAATGTAGCAATGTTTCTCTCTTTTCTTAGAGGCAGAGGCTCTTACTATACGGTAGTATGTTACCTCCATCGTACCTTAATTTACAAAACTACTAGATTTATTGACACATCTCATCTCTGCGATTTCAACAACTCCAAGAAAATACCCGAAATAAAACAAGTCCTTTAAAATTGTTACAATGTTATCTTTGTTTTTGTTGAACTGTTGTCGTAGAAAGTACTTTTTTGAGGTAAGTATTTAAAATATTTTGTTTAATACTACAAACGTCAGACCTTGATCTGAACAGGTGATATCGCTGGAGTCACGCGCTGAACCTCGCAAAAATCGCTAAGATTAAGGCCCTCATAGTAATTAATTGTAGGTACTAATGTGATAGGAAACATATCGTAAAAGTTGTGTTCTCTATAGCGAATTAAGTTGCACGTATCGAGCTTATGTATGAACTAGTGGTTACTCACGGCGCCGTACACATCAACATTTTCGGAGTCAAGCCATTAACGGATAAGGCTCTGGCGCCGGCTTTCTTCTTGGGATTGGGAGGTCAAATGGTAGTCGCACTCATAAAAGTCGTATAAGCCAAAGTAGGAGGCGAAGGAGTAAGTACCTTTCAACCTCCGATGCTCCGGTGCAACCTGGCCCTCGATTTTGTTGAAGCAAAACCTTGTCATATCACAGATACTGTAAAAACGTCATTAAAATTTAGATTTTATTTCGATAGACTTAAAGTCTAAAATTGAATGAAGAGTTTCATTATACTTTTTCATTCACTCTAGAAAAAGCCGTTTAATTTTAAGTCTAAAGTTAATTGGACTTTTTACCAGAATCGAAGCCCAGAAACCATGTTTGCCCTGTAGTGCTAGTGAAGCCAGGGAACATACCTAGTAGTAATTATCTTCAAGTATCAAATCAAAACTCTACTAACTACGCTGGTAACAGTCGTTAATCCAATTAGCTGACGTAGCTGTCCTCACAAAAAGTAGTTAGTTTCATTCTTAAAAAAAAAACAAAAGATAAATTAAAGATAAAATATAGGTACGTAGTTGGACGTAGTTAATTGCTTGGATTAGAAGTCAGTGGGGACTATTAATATTAAAGTGACTTAAGAGCGGGGCTTATTGAGGCTAGTGCTGAGATGTAATTAAACACCGGAGTTGTGTGATTAAGGATCTTATTGCATTGCTATAAATACGTATGTTGAATACAATCGAATAGGAGGCTCTTATTCACTTTGAATAAGATTAAAGATACTGACTTTGAATTGTATCGAAGTACCTGGTCTCATACATTCAGGGTTCCGTACACAATTGGACTATAAAGACAAACTTGACGTTGCCTTTGGCAAACTGGACTTACCAATACCCGTATGCTTAAAAACTTGCAGTAAACTGAAATTATCATGGACAACTAACATTTCGTTATGTCATTATTGTTTAAATTCGACTTCTAGGATTTATTCACATACAAGAAAGTTCAGTGTTTACCCGTGGCCCCAGTGGGTCGACCCATTACTGGGTCCATGGGTAATTTGAATTACCCGTGGTCCCAGTGGGTCGAACCATTACCGGGTCCATGGGTAATTTGAATTACCAGTGGTCCCAGTGGGTCGAACCGAACCATTACCGGGTCCATGGGTAATTTGAATTACCCGTGGTCCCAGTGGGTCGACCCAGTGACTAACTAAAACATTTAGATTTTTATCATCATCAGTTTATTTTATTTTAAAGTCCTTTCAATTAGAAAAAAACACAACCTCAAAAGGGATTACTTAAAAAAAGTCCTACATAAATACCGGCTGTGTTTTTTTTTCTCACCGCTTAAAGTTAAAATAACTCAAACCTCTTAATCAAGGTAATCATACGATACGACTTCATATTTTTTCTAATATAATTCCAACTACATTGTATGCAAATTTGAAATGCCAGAATAACTAGAAAATGTAAGAATATATTCATGCAGATAAGAATATATTATTGCAGTACAGAGATGTACACTAGTTATGACTTGTGACACGCCGAAAGTTTCATACGAGTGCATAAGAGACGAATAAAATTTCCTAACTTATTTTATTTTTCCAACTTTTGCCTCACAATTTGTAACATACCTACTATGGGTAGATACTATGAGTTTTTGCTTCCTGGAGGGGACTGATAGAAACTATGTATGTAACTGTACTTTACTCTTAACTAACTTTGGTTTAAGCTGGCGAGGTGAATTCAATTTGACGTGTCTTAGATCACATCACATGTCATGCTTATTTGAGTCGTCTTATTTTAGCACTGCGGCCTTACCATAAACTCTTAAAATTATATTATTAAAACAGGTCAATATTGAACTGCTGTCATTCCACCAACTGCAAATGTCATTTTGTAATGTCATATAAATATATAGGATTACAATGTGACATTTGCAGTTGGTAGAATGACAGCAGTTCAATATTTTGGCCTGTTTTAAGAGTTCATGGTATGGGCCCTGATCTGATCAGTATATTTCAGACAATATTTTTTTCCAACTTACCTGTCATGTGTATGAATTCCTTTGAATAATAACTTTAATACAATTGTCGATTTTGCCGCGTACTCGTAGTATTAGGCCCGTATTTGACCGCAATTTCACCTAATGATGACAAGTCAAGATAACGTCGAAAGCGGGGCACACCGGCCCTGTAAATGGCAACTCAATATCGCTTGAAGATACCATTGTTAAAGATATTTCAGAGATTGCCATTTTGGGCAACCTTAAAACGTGAAAAAAAAACGTGCAGAAATCTTATTAGACTTATTTCCGCAATGTACACACTATCTACTTTAAATAGAGCTATGCACCGTCTTCTCGATAGGTTTTTAAAATATCGAACCAGACCACTAAGGTCAGGTTAAATAAAAAGTCCTTGACAAATAAAGAGACAAAATATAGGCATTCTGGGTAAGCATAACCTATTCAGTAAAGAAGAAAAACATTAAAATTCACAATTCTTGACGATTAAATATCTCCATTTTAAAGTTCGTTAAACATAAAAGATTTTTATTTAGCGTCACCTTAGCGAGTATTATCAACAAGGTTGCAAAAGAACAAAAGGTGTTTCAATGTTAAGCGCCATTTCGTTTAATGACTACCATTTTGAGTTCTGCGCTCACGAACACTTAAAACATTAAGGGCAAGTACCCATACATTTATGACCAAGATCTCTAAGCGACAGTTCGATTAGACTTTGCTATTAAACTCTTGGTAATCAATTGAGTTATGTAACTTAAAACGCATATTATGACCATTAGAAAGTACAATAACCGAAGAAGAACAAAAGAATACAAATAAAACAATGTCACAATTGCTAAACAGAGTTCCTTATTGAATGTTATGAAAAATTCCAAGTGCGACTTTTAGCGAGTCACTTTTATGCACCTGCTCGCCTACACAGCAAAGAAATATATTATTAAATTGGTTCCAAGGTAATTTTATTAATTCGCTCGTCGGTATATTTACAAAAATTATTTTTTTGTTTATTCCCAATTTCGTTAAACTTTTTACACATGTTCAAAACGAATACAATGGACATTGTAATTTTATTCTAAACCCTTTTGGTTTCAGTTTTCTGGGTTATATCAATTTCTATACATGGGCGAATACGTGAACCTTTGTTGTGGAATATGGACAAACCTTGCCTGAGGCAATTTTTTGGGTTGCGGTAGTCAATGATCCGAGAAAAATGGCACCAAATTATGTACATAAACGAAAAAAGCGATGTATAAACTGGGCGCTTGGCGGGTAGCCCCACCGTGAATATATCCTACTACCTACTAATGTTATAAATGTGAAAGTTTGTGAAGATATTTGGATGTTTGCATGATTGAATGTTCGTATGTTTGGATGTTTATCATTCAATCGATCACACTCTAACGGCTGTACGGACCTGGCTGAAATTTGGTACAAAGATAGATTAAAATCTGGAATAAAATATAGTACCTAACTACTTTTTATCCCGGGAATAGGTTCCCATGGGTTACGGGAACAGGATCGAAAATCCAACATCGGCTAGTTCAAAATGATTTATGATACAGAATGGCCGTGATGGTTCCCGGTGGAGTAGAATAGGGCCACCCTTTCTCTTCCTGTGGGTGTCGTAGAAGGTGACTAAGGGATAGGGCCTGAATAAGTGCCTGCTTGACGGCAATAGGCTCGCCCCCTATTACGTGGGACCGGAAATCATAGTTGGCGAAATGTGGGTGATAATATAATAGACCTCTGCCTAGCCCTTCGGGGATTTACAGGCGTTAGTACATGATACAAAACGATGGGTAATCAATTTGAAATAAATTCAATGCATATTCATAATTTTCGCAGAACATTCATAAATAAAGAACGAAACAGTAATTATAAACAAAGCCGCACGTATGTACCTCAGAATAATGGGAAAAGTTTTTAATCAACCAAACCCATATACCGATTAAATGAGTACCTTTGTGTGTGCCATAAAATAGATTTCATGTTTGTATAGATTGTACTACGAAATTCGTAATTAAAGTACGTCCAAATTTTAAGTCATTTTGATTTAGCGTACTCGTAAATTTGATATTTGTATGAAATTAATTGTTCAACTTTGGGAATTGTTATGAGTTTGAAATACTTTTACTGCTTACATTATTTATTACGATAACTTTTTAATTGAAGAATATGGAATAGGTACTGGTAAATATATATTTATGTTATGTTATGTTATATATTTACCAGGAGATTTATAAAAGGAATCTTTAATCACTGAGTTGGCCACTTACTTAGTAACCTTTTGATAAAAAGGTCACACAGTACATAATTCTAACGGTGTGTATTATCCGAATCCGAACTGAATCCTGTGAAAAAATTTGTTTCCTTTTTTGGAGAACCCTATTTTTATCACTAGAAGAAAAGTGCCTACTGTATAGCCCATGAATATTTTCAGTGCAAGCTTTGCTTCATTGTGTTTTGTAGTTTAAATTAGTTGTGTTTGTTTAAATTGTGCTTTGTACTATCTTCTTCATCGTTAATCCCAGTCGCATCCGAAGCGGTCACCTCGGAGTCTGGGGTCCGCTTTACTACTCTAACTATGGATTTTGTTGGATTCTGATATTTTCCGAATCGACTGCCACATTACCTCCACAACCCAATAGCGATATCGAAGCATTGCACCTAGAACAGTTTTTAAACTTTTTTAAAAGGTTCAAATTACCCGTCACGACTACATGTTTATATGGCGTTTATATTATAAACATCTATTGTTTATATGGCAACTGGGACCGACGGCTTAAAATGCTTTCCGAGGCACGACCAGATCAATGCAAATACCCATATTCATGCAAATATTTGCACTGAGTGGGGATCAAACCCGCGCCTCATGCGTGGCGGCCGCGTTCATTACTGCGACGACAGAGGCTGTCGAGGCTTCGTATAATGTTTCAAAATATCATTATTCTACATTGTGAATACTTGTCAACCCATCATACATTTGTATTGAAAAAAAAAAAAATAACTGTGTCATTTAGGTCATACACATAACGCTAACAGCGGATAATGCATTTTTACAACCACAATAAAAAGGTGTTACAGTGTCTGAGATCGCCCGCTTTATTGGTGATCGTTTTGCAAGCTTGCCAAGTGTAACGCCGGCAATAAGTTCTAATGGGTTGTATTCATAGCCCCGTATTAAAATCCGTAACGGTATAAAATGCCCGTTTGCCTTCACAAAAATGTAAAGAGCTTATGCAACGGTTATCAAAATGTTTTCGAAATGAAACAAAATTAGAATGACTTGTGTAGATTACTGTTTGAGAATAACGGGTTCAGATATTGGGAGCAGAAATAGCTATTGAGCGGGCACTTCACCGCTTGACGGCAATGGGCTCGCCTCGACCGAAAATCATAGTTGGTGAAATTTGGGTGATAATACACCTCTGCTTACCCCTTCGGGGATGTACAGGCGTGAATATATATATGTAGAGCTTTTCTACTACATGGAGTTGGACATGATGTAAGAATGCTAAGCAACGTATAAGCAAATAATACAAGTCATGGGCATGTCCCTCATCAACAGTAACGCTTAAGGAGTCACGAGAGAGTCAAATATTCTTTCTTTGTACGTTTGGAATCTACCAACGGGTACCACTTCATCATGGCTAGCAGTGTAGTGGTTAGGTCGGTGGTTAAAATCAAGCGGTGTTTCGTCCACGCGAAAATTTTATCAGGGACTCCGAGTATACTTTCGAAAAGAACGCCCTAGGAAACTTTGACAGGTGGTCTCATTGTGAAATTTAGGGCAACTTCTTCTTCGCAAGAGGAGCACATATTATATATCCTGCCATCCTTTCGACCAGCAAAGTATCTTTAACACATTGTTCAGTATTTACTAAGGTTCTTTCACCTAGACATATCAAATAAAAATGTTTCTAGTATTAGTAGTATTACCTTGAACAGCATTGATTTTTTAGTTCAAAAACTTTTAATTCTCCGACAGCGCGCTCCTAAAGAACCACGAAATTTCTTAAGAATCAGTCTGTTTGCAAAAAAAAGGAGTACCGCGAAAATGCTTACCGACTCGTCATTATGAAATTAACCTCGAGTGGCTTGAAGTTGAAATGAAAGCACTTCAAATATCAAGTACCTACTCACAGTCGTCGGCCAAAAAGTAAATTAGTAGGCGGGTTTTGTACAACAAAGTCGCACACATATACCGCTCAAGACTCCTACTCACACACTATCCTCAAGCTAGAGAATAGTTTCAAAGGACAAATGTTGGATGCAACCGGGGATTAAAGTGAATTTGACGATTTAAATGCAAAATAATAAAAAGTTGAATAAATTAACGTAACCTTACATGTACATATTGTACTATAATTGCAAACATCAACTTAGTTTTTCTTGGCTCTGAAGTTCGTTGGTGCTACAAGTCTTCTACGCTTTCGTAGAGCGGCGTAGCGCAAGTTACGAACTTGCTACGAATCTTTTTGTGTGACTTGATAAAGCAACCATCTACAGTTAATAACTATTTTGCTAGTTAAAAATCAATCAAGGCATTCATGGAATAATAAACGATTATTCAAATATTTTTTTGCATATTCAATTCAATAATGAAAACACATTCACTTAAAATGATGAAATTAAAATATGAAAAATGACTAGAAAATTCTAGATTTTAGTAGAAAATTGGATCTGTTTGGCAGTTTGTTAAATGCTAATCTGGCAAGATTCATATAATCTGCATAAAATCTACTTGTTATAAATTTAAACATTTTACAAAATTCACGGTGGGTATAAAAATGAGTCTATTTTTTTTACAGTTTATTAAAATGCTTTTTGGCAATGCGACAAACGCACGTAAAAGAGACACGCGTTTTGAATTTTTATTTTCAGTTATACTATTCTTCTCTCAAACTCAAAACTGTTTTTATCATGCAGTTAAATTGATAATAATTAAGTATATTATTTTCATTTATTAGTATTACATATTACAATTAAAAATGTTTTATATGGTATTCAGGTATTAAAACAATTATCTTAAGATATAACAAAACTAAACTAATGCATTTTAAAACTAAAACTAATAATATACAAATTATAATTAAAAAATAAATAATAATAATAATTAAAATGCGTCGTGGAATTCCTCCGCATCGCATGCCTCTTGTGGTAACGTTCCCAGAAGACTGGCAGCATTGCCACGTTGAATGGCAATGCTTATTCTCTGACCTAAAAAGAGACCAGCCTTCTGGTCACGAGAAGCGTCGACCATACGTTTCGCAATCTCCCTGAAGAGATTGCGGGCGCTCGGACCCCATGACCCCAACGTTTCGACTCCAAACGGCACAAATTCATGATCTCCGATGAGATTGGAGTATTTGCGCCGTTTAAGAGCCTCTGCAGAAGCAGCAGCAGCACCGGCACAGCCAGCCGTGCCAGGTACATGGGTAGGGGCAATGGTATCGACGCATGTTGCGTCCCACACTAGAGCCCTACCCATTTTCCATGGCATTAATGACATACCATCCGGTCTCTTGCCATCGTCGCGCGCCAGACCGTTTGGTTCAAACACAGCTGGCACACCGGCGGTGACAAGAGCACGGCGGAGTATGTCATTGAGGCTGGCATGCCGTGGAATTCGCCCAGCGCTCCTGCAGCACGACAGGCCATGGTGCCCGAGTCTGTCGACGGCTTCTCCACAACGGCATTGATGCGGAGAAACAAACGGTGCACCTAAACGTAGGCATGTAGCGATGCGGAAGGTAGTGTCATCTAACATAGTCCCTACGTTAGATGACGGAAGAGCTTGTAGCCAAAGACCCGATTCCCACACTCCAACCGCCAGTAAACGGGCACGCTCAACAGCATTAGTACATGTGTTAAGTAAATTTTGTCTTACTAAGCTGCAGAGCGGCCCGTCCCACCGACGCTGTGAGAAAAGGTTCCTTGGGAGATCGGTGTTTGGACATGCAATTTTCCAAGCGTTCACTGCGTCAATCTTACACAATACTTCAGAATTAACTAGTGTAGGTGCAAGGATTTTCCTAGTTAATTCTTCCGTACTGTGGACTGAAGACAGGAACGCTGGTAAGCTGACATCTGAAATTTTGCGAATACCGAGCCCACCCAAGCGAATCGGTAGAGACGCTTGTAGTGAAGCTCGGTCATCCAAGGCCACATTTAAAATTTTGGTGAGAGTATTTTGTATAATTTTGTCCATTTTTTCTAAAATTGGTAAATGTTTCCAAAATGGTACAGATCTCAGAGCATGGGTGAATTTAGGAACAAAAAGGCAATACCGAAGGATAATAATATTAAATTGAAAAACTGTAAAATATTTGACAAAAACCAAATATTGTGCATTTTCTAAGCCAAGTCACATTACAGAATGAAAATATATATACATAATTATAATTTAGGCGCGTTCTGACAGAAAATTAAACGTAAAAATATAAAATCTAAATTTTCAAATACAAGGTAAATGGAAACGGTCGGTGACAACTGGTATATAATAAAAAAATATAATGCAAAAAAAGATTCTTTATATGCGGTCATTCCAGTGGTGTATGTTAACATGAGACTTAACAAAAAACATTTCAATTGTAAATTGTGTAAATCTCTTTCTTTATTGACGCTAAACGTCAATATTTGGTTCGAACTCACCCGTATTCACAAACAATACTTCGCTATGCGTACTACCAAAACTGTGCAAAGAACGACAAATTCTCAGTGTGTTCGTTTTGGCAAACCTTTTTATTCATTGATAACACTTAAGTAATACTTCGTTGAGGGAACGCACTGCGTTAGATACTGCTCCGTGATGTTTGTGAATTAATTTTACCAGCCCTATGCGCTCGAGCACACTATGAGACCTCACAGTATTGTTTGTGAATACGGGTGTAAGGGTCAACCTGTGTAATAGTATATTTCAATTTTCTATTCACATTAGATTCTGAGAAAATAAGCCGTGATAGATGGACTGACAGATGGACAGATAAGCACAAGAATGATCTTCACAAGGATACTATTTGGATTTAGGAAACCATTAAAATGGGTTCAAGCTTGTAACTGTCATGTCATGAGATGAGAACCGAGCGTAGTTGTCCGTCTTCGAGCCCTTGTCATAATCATCATCATAGTAATTTCTCGTTGCGTCCAAAATTCACACTAAAACCGGAAGTAGGGTCCGCTGATTTTTTTTAAGTCGGTTTTCCAGGAGTAATTGCTGTTTGACCTCCAAGCTCTGAGAGAAAAATCTGCCTCAGAGCTTTATTCGTAGCACCAACTTGCAGATGCAACAATGATGATGGGCCATCCCTACCATCATTGTTGAGGCCCAAGTGATGCAGGTATCAACAATGATGGTAGGGATGGCCGCATCATCATTTTTGTTATCCTGCCTACCAGGATATCAGTCCTGCAGTGCCACCTTTGAGCCCTTGTTTTTGCTTATAATATCTCATCGTTCACTCAATGGTGCTTGAACACCTCGTTATGGAATTCATTATAGATATTTATATGTTTATTTCCCAAGTTATTAGAGGCTAAGAGATGATTAAAAATATAATTTTGTTATACTGATTGTTGAAGAGTGCTTTCAGTAATAACTTTATGGGATTATTTTCTCTTTTGTTTACCTGAAATGAGACAGTTTCATGACAGTTGCAATCCACAGCATCGTATTGAATTAGCACAGTATGAAGTTAACTGTGCTTACTATTCATAGTATTCACAGGATTCCACAATTTATCTTTGTTCATAATAATTCATTCAGATCTATACAGCTGTTTTCGCGTGAAAGAGTTCCAAGCATTTGTGATGATGGATAGCTCTATCACCACAAAGTACACAGCTATAAAGGAGCATATACCTTTTTTATTGTATAAAATAAATAAATATTCAATGACACATTCTTAGTGGTTAAAGAGTCGGATTTACGATCGCAAGGTCGAATCGAATCCTGGTTATTACTTATGTGAACCCACTCAGCCCCCACTAGCAATTCAGCTTTCGGCAAAAAGAACTTTTAGAATAAAAAGTACGCTAGATAAACATTTCATACGCCATTGACATGACGAACGAAGAACGGTACCGTTTTCTAATATTACTCGCCAAAAGGTAAGCACGAAATGATGTTATAAAAAACTTAACTTCAAAACCTAATTGAGAGAGATAAAAAACAACAACTTCAAAATGTTAAATGCACGGCTATTTGAAAACAAAATTCCCCTATTTTCACTTCTCCGTCGCAGGTGGCGGGATAAGGTACTTACACACCGAGCTTAATTTTGACATCGCGCGAGACGGTGCGAGATAAAATGTACGCAACAATATTTTTTGGGGAGGCACAGATTTAAAAATGCAAAATACTGGTTTAAAATGTTAATTTGTAAATCAGCTAATTTATTGTTGCCTGAAATATTACATAAATATTCATTATTTAGGGAGGTAAAGGTCGGAAGGAAGGTCAAATTGAGATTTTTTATTCAAATGTGGACCTGCCGGTAACTTTACAAAAAATAACATCAATATTTGCTTGTTGTTGTTTCTAGTGGCTTAACTTGCGGTAGGTACTTGTTTTGACTAGCAATAATATAACTAAAAAAAAACTATTTTCAAAACCTGAAGGCTTTCTTAAAAAATCATAAAATTGTGCTAAACAACGAAAGAATGTTGCCAGCCTTTTGAAAATCTAACGAAACAAACTTGGTTTTTTGACCTCGGAGTTCTGAGTCTGTTTACACCATTTCATAATGATTTGAATTATACGGTTTCAATGGAAATGCCTTCCGTTTGACCACCCAATTCCGAGAGGCAAGCCTACGCCAGAGCCTAGTTTGTCAATCAGCTGGTGCACCGGCATACTGTACGTCTTGGTGCGACTTCATGTTTGTACACTATGAAATTAATATACAAAGAATGAAAAATCTATCGCAGTTCACTGCTGGAAATGGGCTTCTCCCAAATTCAAAGTGGCGGCAAAACAGGTTAGATTAACGGTCCTTCAATCGAGACTTTACTATTTCAATTTCCACTAAAATACAGGTCTGAGGAACTGTGTGATTACGTTAATCTTTAACTACTCCACCTGACTTGTACCTCAATAAGAGGGCCGCTCTGGCTCCCAGTTAAACTACCTACATAGTTGCGGCACGAAGAACAGAAATAAATTCCCCCTTGAAAGTACTGCATCTATTTTTCCCTATTCTACTTTTTGTCGCATGTAAATATATACATTCACGAGACCCACATTCTTAAGAATACAAAGACTGAAAACATGTTGTATGCTAAATGTAGGTATATAATATCTACCTACATTCAGCCATTCCTAAATACCAAGCTACACGATCCCGTTGTGAAATAAACTTTTCTTACTCTGTCATCCATTTGTTGCTCAAACATACGTTCGTATGTTTGTTATTTGTGTGAGCTTTTTTTTTTTAATTTGTTGTAGTAATTCCAAAGGTGCGGTGTGAAATTGATGTCGACACAACGAGCGGTATTCGGACCAGCGCGTTAACCACATCGTTATAAAGCGACATTCGACCGTCGGTATTGTCGTTCCGTTTTAATTCCATCGCTGCTTACGCTCCAATGCTTAGTTAACAGTGGTCTACGTTACTTAACATGAACAATTCAATGCTTATTACGTTTTGTTTCTTTATTTTGAATAATTTATGAGCTCGAGTATTCTTGTGAATAATTTTCTCGTAACGAAATTCCTGTACGTAACAATTATCATTTAATTTTTGGGCCGTTTTTGAAATTGCTTTTAGAATAAATAGATAACTACTGGTTTTGATTTTTAGAAATATGCAATAGCAGTATTTTCCCAAAAGATGGAACGCGACCTGACACTGGGCCATGAAAATAAAATACTGCGTTGCGGCATTATTATATTAATTACTTATGAATAATTCACTGCAAGTTTGTATTAATTTTGTTAAACAGAAGTATACTTATGCTATGTAGATATTAAAATGTGTTCTGCGTGTCTATCATACAAACACAAAACAATTTTGTACGAAACAACACGCGGAACGGGCTCCTACATGCTTAAGCACTCATCAGGCTGTAGTGGCCTAAACAGGTAAGAACCCGCAACCGGTATAATGTTGTATGAAAGTAAAATAAGCAATAGTCGTATGGCAGGGTCGTTGCAAGTGGTTCAAAACCTTGTGGTGCGTCATGGCGGGCAAACAATAAAATAACTCAACCCAAGCTGTAATAAGGTTTAGAAAACGCTGCACCAAATTTTTACTGTTGGAGTTAATACTGTATTTTCTGTCTAAAAGGCAATTCGCAGCACATTGGTGCGGTCGTTAGGTCGTTAGCTGGTGTTAAATATATTTTTGGTGTACTTTCTTTTTATTTAATATATATTCTGCCCTAGGGTATTATTAACCGACTACCGGAGCCACGAGCAACTATAGCTCGTAAATAATAATATTGTACTCGTAATCTTCAGACAACAACATTTTTAAATTTTTTGCTTGTTTTTTTTTACGTAAGTTATGGGGTAGGTAATCGGTAACTTGGAATGTGTTAAGTTAAAACCATTTTTATCGTGCGCATAATCCCCACGGATAACCCCCTTCCCCGCCGGGGCTAGCAAGGGAGTTTATGCTAAAATGCACACCGCCTGTGGGTCGTTGGTTGCCGGAGGTGGCATCCCGGCTAACCCAGGGCCGCCACGTGGTTCCCAGCAAAGTAGAATTTGGGCAACCCCATCTCCCATGCCGTGTCGTACAAGGCGACTAAGAGATTACTGTTTAACATCAGACAGATAATCAACGGGTCCTCAATATTAGATCAGGTGATCAACGGGCACCTTAAATATTTGAGGAGATCAACGGGTGCAGGAGATGAAACTCGATTGATCAACGGGTCCTCGCCCATATAATATAGCCCAGACTCAGCCTTGGATGCATGACTCGAGTCAATTCTCCTCTACCTAACCCTCTGGGGATAAAGGCGTGATTGTATGTATGTATGTCAGTTGATGTATTAACCTATGTTTGTGTTCACAGGTGACTTGCCTCGGCCGCGGAGCAAAGGCGAGTACGTGTTCGTCATAGGGCAGTTACTGTTTGGGCTGCTGATGTTTGCAACGGTTCTCGGACACGTCGCCAACATCGTCACCTCCGTCAGTACCGCCAGAAAAGAGTTTCAAGGTTAGTTTTATATTCATGGAGAATTTCGAACATCCAAGACGTATCTGTGTAGCTCAATTGGTCAGAGCATTCTCCATTCCCCCTGTAAGAGACAGGTCGTGGGTTCAAGTTACGTCTTCGTTATTCACTTTATCTTCTTTAAATCCTTAGTTTTATATCTTCATCTTAATAAAAGATTAAATTTTGATTAAAATGTAGACTCTAATCGTTAACTGCGCAATCATTAGGCGAATGATGATGAACGACTGACAATTTATTCTATACTAGCTTTTGCCCGCGGCTCCGCCCACGTGGATGTCGGTTATCGCGACCAAACATAGCCTATGTCCTTTCTCAAGGTCTAATCTACCCCTATACCAAATTTCATCAAAATCGGTTCAGCGGTTTAGTCGTAAAAGCGAGACAGACAGACAGACAGACAGGCAGACAGACAGACAGACAGAGTTACTTTCGCATTTATAATATAGGGATGCTTATAATGTAGGGATTGCTATCCAATATCGGAATTCTGTGTCAATACAGGGTGTGGATCGGATCGCCTTTGCGGCCCTCAAAGGAGTCTCGAGATCGAAATTCATCCTGATGCATTATTATTGACTGACTAATTCCGTATACCATTCATTCAAGCTATTGCCCACGACTTTACTACTCCTTAACCACTAAACTACCAGGAATAGTAGTAAGATGTAGGTACTATGAAAAAAAAATTTGGTTAATAATTTCCAACAGAGATATGTTCTTATACGAGTAATTACTTAACCAGTGCAAAAAAATTCCTTTTGTGAAACATACACTCACCTATTTATAGGCAACCTTCAACAATCCCAGCGGTATCTACACCCCGTGTGTCTTTATGAGGAGAACAATGAAATTCAAGGAAATGAAAGAAGTCTTATGAGATTGTAACCGTACCCGCTCTTCACTCAGCTTTCATATATATTGTAATATATACCTGAGTGCGTACATAACCATATTGCTTTCAATATAAGTACATAAAGGTTGAATATCAAAGACGATATTAAACCGTATATGGCAATATTCGTATTGGCTTTGTACGTTATGAATGTAATTCAATATCAATTTTATATAATTTTCATATAACTTCAATCAATGTTATACAATTTTCATATTATAACTCAATGTTATACAATTTTCATATAATAACGTAATCAATTTTATACAATTTTCGTTTGTATTGTATGTATTCAATTTGGGTGATTACCAAATTGAGTTAATTTCGTGGATATAGAGATTATTCTACAAAGACTGGCGACCCCTATCACGGTTCGTCCAGGAATAAATACCTACGTAAAAAAGCCAATTACAACGCCTTCTACTGAGTCGAATTGTGATTTCTTCCTTTACAAATTGGGCACTCCATACTCTTCATCTCTTCGAAATTTCTATGTAATTTTGCACTCCTAATCCAGCCTTAGGGCTAAAATTTTGAAAAATGCTGATACATGTTTACAGTTTATTTATTCTAAGGGCGATACGTAGATACAATGTTGCTTTCAAATTATACTCGATGTGTCGACCTTTTTTGTACAATTCATATTTAGACAAATGTTTAAAATGTTTTTATATAATTTTATATACTTATCCTATATACATAAAATCTACCCTACTGTACCTAATATTTTAGATACCTTACTTCGTCTTCGTGATCTATGCCGTCCTCGGTGTTACCATACGGTTTTACGCGGCAACAAAGGTCACCCGAAGTCAAGGTTATTTTAAAATAGGATTCTGTTACCCGCCGTCGTCGTTTACCTAACCTTAAAGCTCCCTCAGAGGAAGCTCGAACAATAATTCAAATATGTACTTAATATGAAAAACGTTCAACCCAAGCGGATTATAAGAAGTATTATGCAAAATGAAACATTTTCACATATAACGTGTGTTGGAGACAAGCTTTGCCGAGTTCTCATTTTCAGTGATGCTTTAGATCGTTAACACAATATATCATGTGCACGTGTGAAGGTTCAAAGTGCTTGGACGATTGCCGTGTGGACCGGTGTGACTCGACACGGTGCGGCGCGACGCGGCTCGGCTGCTACATTAGCGTACTAAACAGGTAGACGTGACGTCACGCACCCCCTCGCAGCCGCTCGCTACGTGCTCTGCTCCCACGAATTTCCCCCACTTGTCGACTTTACGATAAACTCATCTTGAACTAACAAATCGTGTCCTTGATCTGTGAAGAGTGACATACATACGACAACTCTAACTTTATTCATTTGAATATAAAAAACACGGTTTTACTGCTGCTTTAGATTGGTTATAGGACGTGTTTAGTAACCAGTTCAATGATAACTGTAACATATTGAAGTAAAGGAAACTGTAAAGTGTCAACAACTTTAATTAGCGCTGCAGCTCGGTTGAGAAGACAATGGCGCCGCGACGGCAGAGAGCAGGCTGAATCCGTGACCTTCCTCGGCGGCGCTGCAGCGAAATAGGTCAGCGGCTTGAATGCTATAAATAGCTCGGCGAAAGTCGGGCGCCGCGCCCCATCCCGGCGGGAGTGCGCGTCCCGCGCGCGACCGCCCGACATCGATCCGGTGCTCCACCGCGCCTCGTGCGCCCGTCCACCCCACCGAGCGCCCGAGCCTAACAATTCGACAATAATTGATCTACTCGACGATGGCTAGTCGATGGACACATCGACCCCCAGCGGCACGGGAGTAGTACATGCGCTGGCACACCGGCCGGTGCTGTCACTACCCTTCATTTACAAATTAATTACATAAATTCATTCATTACACGTTCTAGGATTTAGTTAATGATTCAAGAATCATCTGCATGTAGGTATTCTGTATTAATTTAACTGAACAAACGTATCATATTGTCATTAATTATTAAAACATAAACCAATACAAGCCTAAATATTGATTTGATAACCGGTAGTTGTGCAAAAGTTAAGTTTGTTCATCAATCAAGGTCATCCATAAACGTGAAAAACCAACCATAAACGTGAAAAAAACAGTCTATGTCCCATTTTCCATCAGAAAAATCAACGGTCCACCCCCAAACTTCAATATTAAGGCACACCTTTGCCGCTCGAATGGGGACTGTCAATGCATGGAACTCCAAAAAGCTGAAAGCGTCAGATATCTTGGGGTATACTTGGACTCGGGTCTAAAGTGGAATATCCATATAAATGCCGTGACCACACGTTTGAGACGGTTAATACACATTTTTAAAACCTTAAGAGACTCCGCTTCGATGGACACGCTGAAATCGGTCTACACAGCCTTATGCGAATCCATAGTTCTTTACTGTATCTCGGTTTGGGGAGGAGCCGCTAAAAACCACTTAATCGCCCTGGAAAGAGCGCAGAGAGCTGTCCTAAAGGTCATGACAAGAAGACCCTACAGGTACGCTACCCATTTACTATACTCAAATTGTAAAGTCCTAACAGTTCGACAGCTCTTTGTGCTCAACGCCACTCTAAGAAAACACCGAAATATTCCGCTCCCCAAGCCGAACAGACGAAGATTGATACCAGTGTGTCCTGTGATCCGTCGTAGAACTTCTTTCGCCAGAGAACAATCCGAAAGTATTGGTTGCAAAATTTACAACTATATTAACAAAAAAGTAGCTATTGTGGGTCTCAGTCGATATGAACTCAAAAATAAGGTTTCGGGTTGGCTGCACCAGCTGAACTATGACGAAACTGAAAACTTAATTAAATACCAAGAATAAAACTCTTACCCCAAACAATCATACAAAACAAAACAATTCAAACACACGCAGACTCGCACACACACACACACACGCACACACACACACACACACACACACACACACACACACACACACACACACACACGCACACACACACACACATGCGCGCGTGCGCTCACCTTCGTTTCTTTCTGTTTTCTTTGTTTAAATTTAATTTTCATTTAATTACTACTCAAGGATTCCGTAGTCATGTACCAGTGATTTACATTCACTTTAGCTTAATTCATTATTGTACTCTTCAACTCACGGCCGATACTATCCCCCAAAATACAGGCTATGCCTAGTTTGGTGGATAGCACTCAATATTTTGTACACACTAGAAAATGTACGTACTAGCAAATATTTACATGTACCTAAAGTGAATTGTTATCAATAAAGATTATTATTGTTATCAATAAAGATTATTATTATTATTCCTCTTTATTCATTGTAAAATCTTATAAATTATATTTTTAAATACATATATATATACAAAAACATATATTTAAAAATATAAAAAATAGTGCCCCACCGGTATCGGGTACAGGGACCAAGCTACCGGTGGTTAGGGCTCCAGAGAGAGGAACCTCCTCACAATACGTGCCGTGTCGAGGAGTACCGCCTTCTGCATCAAGCCCTTGATCCAGCTACCTAACGAGAGCCTCTTAAGGTGTTGGTCGAGGCTCTTAGCAATCAGCCCATGGGCCGATATGACTATCGGGACAATGATTGCCGAATCAACATTCCACACGTCAACAACCTCATGAGCCAGATCCAAATATTTTATTATTATTATTATTATTATTATCTTTCCACATTAATTGCCAAGTTTGACTCGCATATAGTATCTATAACTTTTACTTTTATTTTTTTAAATAAAACATTTAAAAAATTACTAAGTGATTTACTTAAGTCTTAAATTAGCGGTGAAAAGTGCTATGCTTGTCGTTTCTCGAGATTGGCAAGATAAGATTCAAAGTACTTACCGTTTTTTAAACAAATAAAACTTCTAATGCTTTTTTAAATTTCGAGCTAACTTGTCTTCGTTGAAATTAATGGATGAAATATGAATATTTATTCATAATTATAAACTTTTCTGGTTCACAATATTTTTTCTCTCAAATTGATTGACTGAAAATTCATGTTGATTTTTATTTTTTTGAGTTACAAAAGTTAACCAGCTTAAAAATGAAATTTTACACCATTAACCGAACTTCTTTTGGTTATGCATTTATAACTGTCAATAAATATTTCATCATCATCATCATCATTTCAGCCATAGGAAGTCCACTGCTGGACATAGGCCTCCCCTATAGATCTCCAATAGGACCGGTTGGAAGCGTCTCGCATCCAGCGCGTTCCCGCGGCCTTTATGAGGTCGTCTGTCCACCTTGTGGGTGGATGTCCTACGCTGCGCTTGCCGATACGTGGCCTCCACTCGAGGACTTTTCGACCCCATCGGTCATCAGTCCTCCGTGCTATGTGCCCTGCCCACTGCCATTTCAACTTGCTAATCCGCTGGGCTATGTCGGTAACCTTGGTTCTTCTACGGATCTCCTCATTTCTGATTCGATCTCGCAGAGAGACTCCGAGCATAGCCCTCTCCATAGCTCGTTGGGCTACTTTGAGCTTACTCATAAGGCCCATAGTGAGGGACCACGTTTCAGTGCCATAAGTCATCACTGGTAACACACACTGGTCGAAAACCTTCGACTTGAGACACTGAGGTATGTCGGACGAGAAGACATTGCGTAATTTTCCGAACGCTGCCCAGCCGAGTTGGATTCGGCGATTGACCTCTTTCTTGAAGTTGGACCTACCTAACTGGACTACTTGTCCTAGGTAGACGTACGAGTCAACAACTTCAAGAACCGAGCTCTCAACAGATATCGGGGTAGGTACAACATGGGCATTGCACATCACCTTTGTCTTGTCCATGTTCACTTTAAGACCCACCTGTTGAGAAACTCGGTTGAGGCCTTCGAGCATCGTGTTGAGATCTTCCATCGATTCTGCCATGACTACAATATCGTCGGCAAACCGGAGGTGAGTGATGTATTCGCCATTAATATTGATGCCGAATCCTTTCCATTCCAGGAGCTTGAAGGCATTCTCCAAAGTGGCCGTAAACAGTTTCGGAGATATCACGTCTCCCTGTCTTACGCCTCTTTTCAAAGGGATCGCCCTCGAACTCTGTTCCTGTACTCGAACCGACATGGTGGCGTTATTATACAAACACTTCAACACTTCGATGTACCGATAGTCAATACGGCACCGCTGGAGAGACTCAAGCACAGCCCATGTCTCGACAGAATCAAAGGCTTTCTCATAGTCCACAAACGCTAAGCAAAGTGGTAAATTATACTCTTCGGTAAATATTTGCGATCGTGTAAATCTCCTATGCGAGAGTGCCAAAAATCAATTATTTTTTAATAAATTAATTGTATTACCAGTCATGTACACCATTCCGTTTCCATTGTAAGGTGCGTTTAGGTATTCCATCTAGTACACTCGAACTTCGGTTCGAAGTGTGACTCTGAGGAGAGGCCTGCAAAGCAAACAATTGGGTGCAGTGAGTGCAGTCGCTCCTGTACTAAGTATCTAGTTTATATTCAAATTGTCGGACGCGAGTTGCCGTCAAACTGTGTACGCAGACGACGCTGACTAGCTATTTGTTTGACTTCCAAACCTTCCGTTGTTGTTGCACGTTGCAGTTTCTATTGCTATAATGTTTACCAACTTAAAGTGCAGCTTCCGCGTAATAACTAAGTTAAATTTATAGAAGGAAATTCTTGGTTATGATAAGTTGCTCTCGTATTTTCGTTTGGATGTTTTATTAGAACGAAATGAGGTATTATTACATTTTCGTTACGCCATCTCCCAAGAAGTAGAACTTGAAACAAAAACAAACTTGAACTTGAAGAAGTACTTTTATCTCATATATAAAACTCTTAGTCCTGACTGACTGACTGACTGACTGACTCACTTAGAGACAACGCACAGCCTAAACCGCTGGTCCTAGAGACTTGAAATTTATAGAGAGTGTATGTTTTGATGCGTGAAGGTGTACTAAGAAACGATTTTTCGAAATTCAGACCCTAAGTGCCTAAAAAGTGCCAAAAACGTACTTTCTTATAACTCAAGAATGGCTGAACAGATTTTCATGATCTTTGGTTTATTGAATTTGGCTTTGTCGCCGAATAGCAATTATCACAATTAAAATGTGGCAAATTCACGAAATAATGTAATATTAAAGAAAATACGAAATATTATGGCGCTAATATCGCTAGCAAAATTGTTACCATGACAACGGAACTAAAGTGATGGTGTCAACGCTAAGTCACATTTTGATCTGTCAAATGATAATATTTATAAAAATGTCACTCTCTGTCACGTATAATATGCAAGAATGTGAAAAATATTGTGTAAGACTATTCAAAGGTGTAAGAGTTATGTACTGCAGTTTCTTTATTTAATTGATTGGAAATAGAAAAAAAAAACATATGATAGCAGCGATGATAGCTATCTAGAGCTATGTAAAAGAATATACCTGTATATAAAAGAAAGCCTAAAAGTAATACAGCACATTATCATCCAGATCAATCCTCATTTACAAGCTCTCAAACTTCTCTCAAACAGTAAGGTATGTGAATTTAAATCTATTGACCGCCGATATAACACAAGGGGCGGCTTCATAGCTAGAAACAAAATAACAATTTATATCAATGGCTAGAAACGTTTCACCAAATAGACGAACGCCTAGCTTCTAGAAAACTTCACTTTCTTTCTTGACGAGAAGTATACTAAGGCAACAATGATTAGAGATGGCAGAACACAATTCAATAACTTCCACTTATCAGCTGTGGGCTCAATTACTCAAGCACAGAGCACTTCTGATTAAGATGACAAAATGTTTATTTTCTTAATATAATTTTTAGATAATTATAAAACATTATACCTCCACTTTAAAGTATGTTGTTTTATTTATATTCATTTTTGACGTATCACATAGTAATTTATGTCTCCTCAGCATTTAACAACGCATTGGAGGACGTCTTCAAGACGCTGGAGTAGGTACATCTCGCACCTTCGGTTCGCCGACGACATCATCATAGTTGCGGAGTCCCTAGAACAACTGGGCGAAATGCTGCACAGCCTGAATGGAGCTTCTCGACAACTCAGCCTCGGTGTAAACTTGGATAAAACCAAGATTATGTTCAACGAACATGTTGTACTAAAACCGATTGCCATCGAAGGAGCGACACTCGAAGTTCAAAAATATTATCTACCTGGGGCAGGTTATCCAGCTTGGTAAAACCAATTTCGAGAAAGAAATAGCCAGAAGAATTCAACTGGGGTGGGCAGCATTTGGCAAACTACGTCGGGTCTTCTCCTCCCCCCTGCCGCAATGCCTCAAAACAAAGGTTTTCGAACAGTGCGTCCTGCCTGTTATGTTTACCTATGACCTACGGTGACGAAACGTGGCCACTGAAGGTAGGGTAGTCCGTGACCTAAAAGTCGCACAGCGGGCTATGTAGCTAGCTATGCTTGGAGTTTCTTTGAAGGATAGAATTCGAAACGAGGTCATCCGACATAGAACCAAAGTTCCAACTTTCTGTTTTTCAAATCAGTTTCGAAAACAGAATTATTATTCTTTCTTGGAAACCAGGTTCGCTTAAAGAAAAATAATTCTGCTATGGAAACCGGTTTCCAAACCTTGGTTTCCAATCTGGCCGTAGGGTCGCAGAATAAGCAAGCTAATGTGGCAGTGGGCTGGCCACATCTGCCGAAGGACTGATGGCCGTTGGAGCAGACGAGTCCTAGAGTGGATACCGCGATAAGGAATACGGAAGGTGGGACATCTCCTAGCCAGCTGGACCGACGATCTGCGTAAGGTGGCTGGGACGTACTGGATGCGGAAGGCGATGGATCGGCAAACATGGCGCATATTAGGAGAGGCCCATGTCCAGCAGTAGACTGCAATAGGCCAATTGATGATTTATTGTATCCTTAGCATACAACAGCAACCTTCATAGTTATGGTATACTGATGATATCGCACTGGTAGACAGGTCTCTTAAAAGCAGTTGGAATCCCAGTCTAACAGAGCTTGCGAACCTCTTTGATTCCGTCATCCAGCAGAACTTAACATTTAGGATATGGAACTGTAGTGCGGTGGTACTGTTCTCCAAAAAAGGCTAAAAGGTCTTGCTGAAGAATTATAAGACTCCTGAGTCATATCTCGATAGAAGTTGTTCTTGAGAATCGTCTTGAATAGCTGTGAGTTCCAGCCACCGGAGCAAGCCGAGTTTTAAAAGGGTTATAGTATTGCAGCCAATACCGTTCAGCACATTATACAAAAGACCTGAGAGTATATCAGCCGCTATGTATGGCATTTGTATATTACGAGAAGCCTTCTGACATCATCTAGACCTGGGCATTTTTGGATTGTCTACGACGGTGTCGTGCTGATACGATATTTTCATTGCTGAGATGCTAAATTTAGATTAGAAAACAAAACCTAGAAGGAGATATACGTCGAAGGGTTGGGCAACATTGGGAAAATTCGTCGAGGTTTCTACTCCCCTGTTATGACTCATGGGGCCGAAATGTGCAAACTGACTGTGGAGACATACGGTGGAGGATCGAGTGCTACGGCATACATAGGGTGAGGCCTAAGTCCAACAGTGGACTGAAATAGGCTAATTGATTGATTGATAAGAATGAAATGTTAGGTAATAGTTAGTATTTTTTTCTTACCAGTCTTTTTCTAGCCATTTACTAGCTATTGATATAAAGATTTTTGTTTTGATGTAGGTAATATTCTAAAAATCTACCACTTTTTTGTAAGACAAGGCCGATGTTTCTTACAGTTTTCATTTAATATTTTGAAAAACACACTACTGAGGTTTATACAACAATTACTATATACCTATATTTGTACAACAAGTCCGTCAGTTTAGAAAAAATACTATTGGTGGTGGTAGTCGACATCCACGCAGGCGGAGCTGCGGGCGAAAAGCTAGTCTGTAATATATAGCCGCAGCTAATTTTAGAATTATACGAATAATGTTATCTTTTTTTGAAGAATAAAAGAAAGAAGTTGCGATACTGCTCACCACAGGCAGATACCACACTGTTGAGTGGCAACAGCATGCTGTAGTGCTAAAAGTATTTTCAAAGAATGATAACTAAACGCAAAAATGTCGCATTACGAAAACTTGTTGTAGGTACCTACGTGAATTGAACAGCACGTTACTTACGTTACAGCAGTCATCTTAAGCAAATACTCAGATATTCAGATATTTCATCAGACTTCAAAAACGAACTCCTAACACACTAGGTATTAATATAGTTAAAAAGTTATTGAAAAAAAAAAACAACTTGGCAAAAAAATACAGTCAAAGACTTTGGCAGAAACTTAAAGTGTTGGCGCCAACCATTGTAGCCGATTTATCTCCAAATACACTTAGGTATACTTTTTAAACATAATATGAACGTTATGAAATACAATCTTGCTTCTTGTTAAGCATACCCATTTAAAGTTAATTAAGTAATCAAAAGTCACACATAACTTGGGAACAACAGCACCATACTAACGTTATCAATTTTTATAGATATAAACCAGACCACAAACCATAATTTCCTTATTCCAATTAAGAAAGATCTTTCGTTAATGTACACAGAGCCTTTGGGACATTTCTCTTTCCATCTGTCGTATTTAACTCGGCATAAACACGGAAACCTCTACAGCACAATAATAATACTTTACTAAATAAACAAGGTTTATTTCCCTCGTTTCCCAAAAAGTGTGTTCTAACGTAACTAATGTAGCGTGGCGTGGCGTGGCGTCAGGAGGCATTGGGAGCACGTGGCTGTTTTCGACCGACGCGACAGGGAACGGCAGGCGGCGGTCGACCGACCGGTACTGTCGACCGCACTTCACCTCTCTGGACCGTGTTTGAGGAAAATTAAATTACTCCAAATGCCGGCACACTAATAACATCGCGTACACCGTTACCGACAAAGGGTTTGAACATTTTGTTCAGGCGGCATATCGAGCAGTTTTCACTTGTATTGTCGTCTAATGTTTATTGTTGATGTTACTTTGCAAACAATTATGTATTTTGTTGTAACATACACACCTGTATGAATTTCCGAATACAGGTGTGAATGTTTTCATAAAATTTACTTTAGATTTTATTTTGTGTTCATTTAATTTTATTGTAAACGTTATGTTACTAGCTGTATCTACTTGTACTTTATTGGCAGCCTATCTACATGCTAGTGGATATTTCCACAGTGTCTTAGCGTTGGACGTTTTATTATGTGTCCACATTTATTAGACGTACAGTGACGTTTTAATTTATTTTTAACTAGCTGACCCGGCGAACTTCGTACCGCCATATTTTTCGCCCGCGTGGTATTCTGATTCCATTTCCGCTGCATATCTCCAAATTTATCAGTGTTTGTCTACAATATTATGCACGTATTATACATATAAACCTTCCTCTTGAATCACTCTATCTATTAAAAAAACCGCTTCAAATCCGTTGCGTAGTTTTGAAGATTTAAGCATACATAGGGACGGGCAGACAGCGACAGCGACTTTGTTTTATAATATGTAGTGATGATGATAAAGTGAAATAGATAACCTTCCTAATATTAAGCAGAGGTTCGGGCATCAGGATACCTACTAGTGTATAAAATATATAAAAATCACGATACTTACCAGTAGTATAATCCCCGCGTAGCCAACCTCTTCTCTAAGGAAAACTAGTGACTCTACTCAGCATCAGAAGTTGTCTATCTACTGTTGACTTTCCTTCCTTTATCTGGTATCGTATTGTTACCCTACCCAAACTGAATATAAAAATAACACAGCCCCGCCAAAAATCATTTTCTTAAAAAATCATAGCTACTGTGATTCGGAATGCTTATATAAGTATAGGAATATAAATAAACAAAACCATATACACTTATAAACCTTGAAACTATTACCCTCCTTTTTGGACAGTCGTTAAATCAGACACGTTTCCTTTAAAATTCTTACATCTTTTTAGTAAAAGAAAAGAACGTTGTATTCATACATTGTCCGTATCCAAGATTAATCTTTTCAAAATTAAAATCCGCACTAAGGCGCCTATAATATATGTCTACAAATTGTACGTACACGAACTACACGTGCTCCCAGTCGGAAACATTCGTTCGCCTTTAAATATTACAGTGATTATATTTCTGAGCTCTGCAGTGTTTTATATTGTATTTGAGAAACGCTTATGCTATTAATTCATTCAGATCAATTTAACGATTTATCGAATGGAACTTGGCATTATAGATTTACAAAGTTTTGTTTATTTCGGGATGTATAGTACATGTATAACTAAGATCTTTGAGGCAACCTTAAACCCTTGGGACGTAAGCCATCTTGGCATGCAAGCTGGTACATCTGCTGATTAATAGACGAGATTTTGGATTAGGCTTTCCTCTAGGGGTTGGGAGGTCAAACGGCAGCCAAATCTAAAGGAGTAGAAGTAGTAAATAGATCCTGGGTTCTGAGGTAAACTCTAGGATGCAACCGGGAACCACGCTAAGCTTAAAATGACATTTTACAATGTTTAACAAATTGTGGTGCACTTCCACAAAAGCCACTCAATAAAAGTTGAATTATAATGTTATGAACAGTTAATTAATTAATGTAAGCATAACGAGCTGATTTATTTTCCACACATAAAATAATGCGCTCACAAATATCAAGTACTACATTTAATACACGCACTGAAACCGACATAATACCAGTTACACAAAAGGAAAAACGACCGCTGCAATCTTCGCGGAACGACTTGTAATAAATTAGGATATGAGAGTCATGCCAAAACTTATAAGATACTCTTTGTTTACGTCCGTGGACGTAACTAGCGATAATTCCGAGATATAAGTGCCCGGAAAACTTCAAGTACCGCTTTTATGAGTAACTTGTGAGTTGCGCGATGTGCTTTGTCTCGACAACATAATGTCCATTTGTCACTGAAGAAAGTTCTGGATTTCGTACTTCAGAAATGCAAACGAACCTGTTATAAAGTACCGTCGTCTTTAAAGTAGATTATCACATTTCAAGTTACCGGTATCTCTAATTCCTTTCGGAGAATATTAAATGAAAAATGAAGTAACTAGGTATTTCAAACTTGTTTTCTGCAGATTACATGATTAGATATTGATTTATTTCAATTTAAACTTCTTAGGGCAACTATAAAAGAAGTGAATAAGCTATAATGTAACAGTATATTTTTCCATGATAATCAATCAATCAATCAATTAGCCTATTGCAGTCCACTGCTGGACATAGGCCTCTCCCAATATGCGCTACGTTTGCCGATCCTCCGCCTTCTGCATCCAGTTTGTCCCAGCCACCTTTCGCAGGTCGTCAGTCTAACAAATCATTTATTTTCAGACTACTTTAAGCTACTTCTTCACTGTAGTTGAGTGATTAGACGTAGTTATTTGCTCTCACACACTTGCATACTAAAGGTTTGTTTCTTTAGAATAAATTCCCAACTGTTCTTTAGAATAAATTCGGTTGTATTAGGGGATGTTCCTGTTATTACAGAGCTAGTGTTCCGCATCCTTTGTGTATATCAACTACACTTGAGCGTTCTGCGAACAATATTATTTTACATAATATGCAGACAGAACAAAACCGCACGTTTTGTATCAGTGTAAATTAGTTTACAGTTGGCCCTAGTGTACCATATGTATTTTGATTTTGTGAAAACTTTGAGTAAAGTGAATTACAAAATTGAATATGATTCTTCAAAATTCAGCATTTAACTTTAGTCCAAAAATTAGAGTTTAAGGGTGTTGAACAATTAGTGGGCTCGTAGCTATTCGCATTCGTAGCGCGTAGCAAGCAGGTTAGTACGTCAAATGGTTAAACTATATTACACAGGTCAGTGTTAGGATGGGTGACCATTATTAACACATTGTGGTCCCCCCGTGCCTCGGCGGTCCTGGTTATCATACGAATATCTGAGTCATTCGTTACGAGTAGTTAGATCCTGTTGTGAGGCTAAAAGCCGACCCCAAATTGGTTGGGAAAGGACTCAGTGAATGAGGAAAGTATTATATAAATAAAGTTATTCTATTAATAATAATGTTTTTAATAACAATTTCGGGCTGTCATCGGCAAGTATTCTCTGTATCTTTGATTATAGGTAAACAAACTTTTCCTTTTGCGATGTCTGTTCATTATAATGTACAATAAAGAATAATTACCACATATATGTGCACAAATAGATTTTCTTACCTCCCTTCACTATCAAACAATCAAAACGAATGTTCAGTGGTACTATTATACCGTCGATATCCCATCTATACCCACAAAGCTTTTTGCTCCCGCCCATTATTATGGGGGGGGGGGGGAGGAATCATGTCCAGGACTTGTGTGGGTATGTTACCGTGTTTTTAAGTAACAATCGAATGAATAGATGTTTTCTTAGTAAGTGTAATGGCGCATAATGGAAGAAGAGTCAAGTATTTTGGTCTTTTTCTTGGTGTTTTTGTTTGTTGTTTTTTGCCTTTTGGTTTGTTGCTATTTCTTGGTGTTTTACTAGCGCGTGCCTTTTTCAAACACATGTATGAAGATTTCGGAGACTTTCTAGTATGAAACGGTAGATTTTACTGAGGATATACCACCCTCTTTCTTATAGTCATCACATAACACTGTCTTCCTCAGAAAACAGCACAGTCAAGTGCTGTGTATCAACATACTGTTCCGCATGACTGCGTTATGCCAAGAGTGCGAAGTGTTTGCAGATATTTGTGCACTTCTGTTGTAGACTTTTCTTCCTATTTATTTTGTGCCAATAATAAAAGAACATTTATTATAATAACAAAGTTCACTTCTATACTATTATATAATTGTAAAGTGGTCGTGTCTGTACATTGGAGATATTAAAAAAAAATACTTGAGTTGTGTTATGTTAACGATACTGAACACGAAAATATATTTTTTGAATTTCCTGTCTGTTTGTCTGTTTGTCCGCGATGGACGCAAAAACTACTGGACGGATTTTGATGCGGTTTTTTTTTAGAAAGGGCTTGCTCAGACTTAAAATCTTACGTTTGTTTGATCGCAATCCGTTGAGTAGAACCGGAGATATGAGCAAAGGTCGCGTTAACCGAGATGCACGCGGGCGGAGCCGCGGGCGGAAGGCTAGTAAACTAATACAGCTATAACATGGACGCTGGTGACAAGTGTTCCTTTTATTGTCATTTAGATAAGATAAAACATTCTTTATTGTATACCAACAGTATACAAGCAGTAATACACTGTTGAGACATTTCTTGCTTTAATGTACAATTTCTCCACAGAACGTCAAATAAAAAGTACGAAATGACTGTGAACACTGTCGCTTAATCACTCGTAACGAATTGGTACATGTTAAATCGTAATCTGTGTGTAAAACTCCGGTCACCACCTCGCTGGGTACGACGGATTATGTCGGAGTTGAACTGAGTAAAACCACACAGTGATTCTGACATCAGACGTACGGAGAGATATGTACCTATAGCTTTGGAGCGAAGTCACAACCTCAGCTGCCCTTGATTGCTATAACTCCGGACACGTATCATCAAAATGTGCTCAAAATGTGCCCTATACGCGCAGTACACATTTCTTGGGTGTCTTTTGAGGATAGCACGGGGTGCTACTGCGGTGGACGAACTCAAATTCACCAAGCATAGATTATTACAAAGCAATCCGCGGGCGCCAGAGCCTCATTTGTCTTGCGATTTAGGTCCAAGATACGTGTCCGGAGTTATACTACTGAGGACATCGGACTTTTGTGAATATGTCACAGAAACTTTTACATACATACGTACATATACTCACGCCTATTTTCCTCGGGAATAGGTAGAAACAACAGCCCACCAATTATCTCTATACGTATTTTACATATTCACAAGGTACATCTACATACTGTAATTCAACCTTTTATGCAAGCCCAAGGAATTTTTATTGAAAATTTAGCCTTCATAGTCACTCAAAGTCAACGTCACCGTAAACGACTTGGCTCAGTAGTGGTCCTGCGCCACCTAGCGCGATCTAGCTGAACCTTTACAAAACTACTGATGCTGCATCAGAAGTTCTCGCACTGGATAGTTTATATCTACTATTTATCATATTCCGAGTTTTTTCCCAGTTTAGTAGGAATCGGTTTTCAGTCGTCGACAAAAATGACCGCACTTGGATAAGTTTTCAACAACCATTAGACCTTTTTTTAATGTGTGGAAATCCCCAAGGAAACCCCAGTTGGGGGGTGGCCAGCGGCCAACCAAAACCGCACGCCCAACTCGGGCTATCAGTTACTAAGGCTGAGGTAGCCTTTGGCATGTACCTCGCACACCCTGGTTGACCCCAGTGCCCTCGGGCTACCATAATTATATCTATTATAGTGGTATGGGTAATGGACTGCTGAGACGAGGTCTCGTGTTCGATCCCAGGTTTTACCATGGCACACACCAATGACTTTTCGATGCTTTTCGAAGTTATGTGTGTATTTAACGCAGGTTTATAAGTGCCCGGTTAATGGCAATAGGCTCGCCACCTATTACATTGGGACCTAAACATAAACGGCGAAATGTGGGTGCTAGCACCTCTGCCTACCCCTTCGGGGATACAGGCGTGAGTTTATGTTATGTTATGTTATAATGAAATTAGAGTAAAGCAATGTACTTGGGTATATGTTTATTAGTCTACAACTCCAGTGCCGTACTCAGTATACGTATTTAGTAGTGTGCCTAGCGCTAAATTCTACAGAAAATAATGGTAAATGCATTGAGGTTGTGTACAGAATATCTAAGTTTACTGAAGTTAGAGTGTTCCGCCTAAAGCCTAATAACTTGGCTAAACGGTTTCGGTAAACTTGAGCTAGCAATTATTTCTTGGTAGTATTAAGTTATCACTTGACGCAATAGACAACCCACTTAGCTTAACAAACTTAAGTTCTAACACGTGCAGGGTGTTTTAATATCGTTAATAATCCATACTCCCATACTTCCATACTAATAATATCATAAATGCGAAAGTAACTCGGTCTGTCTGTCTGTCTGTCTGTTACGCTTTCACGCCTAAACCGCTGAACCGATTTTAATGAAATTTGGTATAGAGGTAGTTTAGACCTTGAGCAAGGACATAGGTTATGTTTGGTCGCGATAACCGACATCCACGCGGGCGGAGCCGAGGGCAAAAGCTAGTATGAAATAAATATTAAATATTCTACAACAAGCGTATCATGTTTAGTGGTTAAAGAGGCGGCCTTCTGTTCGAGAGGTCCCGGTTTCGGCTCTTGCCCAATAACATGAACCTACTCCTAATACAAGCAATTCAACTTAGCTCGAGGTGTTAACAGAAATACTAGTAATTTCACTTACCTACTAGTATCACAGTGTATCGAACTAATATTGTGTTTAAAAATCTGTCGTCTGAAAATCTGAAAATCTGACGAATATGGGTTTTGGGTTACGAAGAAACGTAATTAACATTTACCAATATAAAAAGACATCCCTAATATTAAGTTGTTTGTCAAATGTTTGCACTAAGCGAAAATCGAACTCGCAACCTCTAAACGTAGCAGAACCGCCATGCTACACAGAATCAAAATATCTTTTTACAATATTTTGACGAATTTTATTCCTTCAAACAAACAATATTATACTGCAATATAAGCTTTGCTTTGGCAACATTGTAACGAACTTATCTTTTTGAGATAAAAATGTTTGTTCGAGAGAGGAAAATTTTCAAAATAGATGGCTATTTTATTTATATCCTTGACCCAAATTAGGAGCCGTTCCTTGTCAGACAACTAATTTAAATACTATCAAAATGTAATTTGCTTTAGAATACAGTTTGATAACGAGGAAGCCCCGAAATGTGTACCTTTTTCTGTAACATCGTTTTCGACTAAAAATCTTAAATTTGTTGGCACTTAACGTTATAATGTACTTAATTTTTTCAATTAAAATTTCGTAAGATGTTAGAATAATTACATTTTCGAATTAGTTTGGAAAAATTGAATGTTCAAGACGGAGCCTGAACCTACGACCAGTCTCTTACAGGAGAAATGCTCTGACCATTTTGAGCTCAGGAATGGGTGACGTCACTGGAGATCAACCAATGACAATCTATGTTTAAGGCTGTCGCAACGTTGTGCTTGTCGTTGTGCGCTTACAGAATTGCATTGCAGTTGCCGATGTAGCTACATAAACGCGTTTTGAACATTCAATTTGAATAGGCAGCATACTAATTGCTTTAAAATTGAATGAATTCAATCTTATTGTCATCTTAGGCAAGGGCCTAGGCAGGGCGTAGACATAAGAATGCTAGAATGGTATTCAGTTTTGAATCTTGATTTATCAGAGGACAGGATTGTACAGATAATCTGTGGCGGCGTAGACATATCTCTTCACTTCTCTTCGACGAATGAAGTTGATGAGATATGTTTACATCAGGACATTTTGGTCGCAAGACTCCTTTCTTCAGCGGTTTCATTGGTCGAAGAGATGTCTCAATTTTGTCGATATCCGCCATGCTGAAGCTGCTGTCCTCAGATAAAACGAGATTCAGGACGGAGTGTGGTTCTGCAATACGAGCCTTAGTGTTGTGCTTGGTTACAATCGAGGCTTTCACCTTGATCGAGCCCGAGGTCCACCTACTCTCTTCCCTCCTTGAGAGTCGATTTATGCGGTCTTTATGGAAGGGACTGCCGTCAGTTTGTGGGTTTCTGGCTTGTAGCTGACCGGCCCCACAAACATTTTTTTATATCACTTAAGTGGCAGACAGGCATGCGACTCACTTGTTGGAAAGTGGTTACCGTGGCCTATGGATGTGTTTAACACCAAGGGAGTCACACTCGTGCTGCCGACCCTGTAAGAACAGAGAGTTTCTGTGCTGTTAGTGCAGAAGAGTTTGGTATTCCCACTGACAGTACAAAATCTCTACAGTGAACTCTGGCTACCTCCAGGGTAGGGTAGGGTATTCTGTAGGGTGACGGTACTTCCTCAGTCAGATTGCTCAATTGGGACGGGAATACCGTCGAGTAGGACACGACGGTACTCCGGTAAAAGAAATACTATAATAAATAAATAGTAAGAAATAAAAAGGATAACTCTGTCATTTTGTTACAGCTAAACTGGATGGCGTTAAAACATACATGCGCATGAGACGAGTGCCAACACATCTGCAAGTGAAGGTTATCAAGTGGTTCGACTACTTGTGGCTCACACAAAAGTGCTCAGATGAGGAGAAAGCCGTCTCCTGCCTGCCCGACAAGCTAAAAGCAGAGATCGCCATCAATGTTCATCTTGATACTTTAAAACGGTAAGCAGTGAAATTAACGTCGATAAAAGTATGCCCTATTCTTTTTTACCAATGCAGCAATGCCGTGATGGCGAGACTAAGATTTATTACAATTTTAAAGTAATTAGTATGCTAACTATTGCTATCTAAATCGATAGGAATAGTAAGTATAATAATTGGTTCTGTTTTAATTGAAGAACATAGGCTAATGGGTTACATCAGATTATTAAAATAAGTTCATCTCTATCCTTAACCCATTTCAGAGAAAACCTCGCGACAATACAGTTCCAATACAGAGTTGGTGCTATAATTATATCAGAATCTGTCGTTATTAACTTTATCTAGCTAATATTTATCTTATAGACATATAGTCAACAATTGTTTTTCCAGCCTGGAAGTTATACCTATATTATATTTCATTTCCACATTTAGCCAGTTCGTTCACCACGATAGTTTATTTACGTAATTGGAAACCAAATATCCTGAGCGTCAATATCATTCCGTTCAGATGAAGCGATAGTTGATACACTTCGTGTCTAATAATAAACGTACAACGTGATATTAGCTATAGATTGACTTATAACCTTTTCCTTTTTTTATGTCTCATACATATAAATTGATATATAAATTGAGGTGGCCCTCGTAAATTATACAAGTACTTGTGTTGGGGCTAACTCGCTGTTTCGCATATTTATGTGTTCAGAATATTGATACTGTTACATATTTAAAATATTTTACACAGTTCGAGTTAGATAATACCTATTTCAAAAGGTGTATGTGTAGGCATATCTGTGTGTATGTGTGTCTATATCTCAACAACAGTGTGACATAGTAGTTAATAAATGTAAAAACGCAAATAAAGTTCACAAACTCTGTCAAAAAAACAGTTTCTTCATTTTTCCAACATTTTTGACCGTTTGACAAACTAAATTGAATCAATTTCAAAATTTCAAGAAGATAACATGAGGGAAAATAAACATACTTAACACTAAAGTTCTACTAAAAACGGTTGAATTACCGAAGTTAATACATTATCTTATGAAAACGGGGTCTTTGTTATATGCTTGTAAGAATTAGATCATAGGGGAAATGCCTACAGACTGGCGAAACATAAATTATTGCGAACATTGAAGTCTGCTATTCATAGTCGATATCTCAAAGTTTTGGCATATTAATATTATCCCAATACACCTTCCAACACACCATTCTAAACTCATACATCCATAATCTTTGTTGCCCATTCCCTTGATTTAATCCCTTAGTTGATTATTACGATACCCGCATAAGTTAAGTGAGCTTCTACCAAACATAGCAAAGTTGCCTTCGTATTCTAATTTAGCCTGCTTGATATTCCAATTTAGACTGCTTGATTTGTTACAATAATAAACGATACGAAACTCAGCTCAATTTTCGTAATAATATTAACATTAGATGTTTATCAATCTAACTAGTATTCAAGTTTATAACTTTGTTCGGGGAATTTCAATATTATAAATATTTATTACTAGGTATTGCCCGCAGCTTCGTCTGCATGGAATATTAAAAAAGTTGTTATGGTTTCTGAGAATTTCCAAAATATTTTTTACCGTAAGTAAATATTTTATAAAACTTCATCGCCGTCGATCTCAATTTATGGGAAACATGAAAACAGGGATTTACATTTATATGATAAACATGGGTACTATTGATTAGATTTATATTCTTTTCTGAATAATAGCTGTCTTCTTAATAATAAAGCCGACATAAAGAACAGTAACCTAGGTGGCGTTGGTTAGAGGGAGGAGAGAATTAAACCAGCGTCAGAAAACATGTTCAGTAGGCAACATTAAAAATGTTTAAATGTGCTTTTTTTTTTGGTTTTTTGCTAAATAGGACACGTCAATTTGACTTCATCTCGCCTGATAGTAAGCTAAAGGTAAAGTCTCGGAAAAGAGGGGAAGGGGCAAAGTCCCTTGTTGTCTATTATACGCGTTACACAAGACCTTATTACCTAATACCAAAATATATGGCTATAGTACACGCCAGTTAGTGTGGCAATACGAGTCATTTACATTCCCCCATACAGTGGTGTAGGTATACGAAATTTGCAAAAACGACAGTTTCAATGTTAAAAGATACATTAATTCTTATTTCTTAATAATTTTTGATTTACCTTTCTTGTTACTTCGTATTCGTAAGACTTTGTTCCACTCGTATTGCCACACTAACTGGCGCGTACTATAGTAAAATGTGAGCTTTTACCTTCAGGGATATCCCTACAGGCATACCCGCCATATTTAACACAAAAAAAAAACCGTTGGTATTGCCAGAATGTTATTACAGCATCGAATTGTTGATGGCGGTATTCTGTACTAAACCGTTACATACAACGTCATCAGGCGCAAAGGAGGCGATTAGTATTCGTCCGTCGTGTTCGACGCACGAATGTTTTCCTAAATAGAAACGTGTACCTAAATGCTGAGGTAGCCTGCGTACTGGAGGGGCTCAGGTGTGTTTACAAAATCATAACTTCAATGTTCTTTCTACCCTTATTATTCCTGAGTATACTGGTTGGATTTTGCAGTTAAAATTGGGTTAAAAATATTTTAAATCTAGTATTACAATGGATGCCTCGTCAAGATATCGAGAACGACTTCATCTTTCTCTTATTATTTGCCCATTTCTCATTTATTTATACATGCAATACATTTATACATTACATACAATATAGGTATAACTATACATATACATTTATATATATATATACACATACATTACATATCCTATCTCTTCTTCTTCTAACTTTTGTAAGTGTGATGATTATACTAAACTTGATGACCGAGCACTGAAACTGTACAAGGCAAACGTCACGGTACCCACAGGACAGGCTTGCCTAGTGTGGGGCCAACGGGAAACTCTAAAAATGTCAAATTGTTTTTGGAAATAAACTATTTTTTATTTTTTTATTTTTTATTTTATCTGTAAACCAGCCGATTACGATACGTGCTCTTGGAAGTGTCAGATGGCAGTCGATCCCGCAAATATGGTATTATTAAAGTATCCACCGATGAGCTCTGCCAATTACTCCCATCCTCTCCTTTCCTATAAAAGACAACAGGTGCAGGGATCAAATGTGAAAAACCCAGCGACTCGGCGACTTTATTCTTTGCCGCACCATAAAGTCTTGGAATTCTTTACCAGCACACGTGTTTCCTTCTTCCTACAGTCCCGGGTCTTTTAATCCGGGCATGAAAATGCATCTGATGAGGCCATCAAACCGAGAGTCACCATTGTAACAAACACCAACATGTTTGTAATAATGATCCTCTTTCTTGAGATTTTACCTTCAGCTTCATTGAACGAGGTAAAATTTTATGACGTGTTCTATAAAAAATCTATTGCAGAATTAAATTAAAAAATAGCATTATGGCAATAAGTAGGTACATTATATTCATTTAATATGATAACGTCTGTTTACTGGTAAAACACATTAATATCTATTCTAACCTACTTGTAACATACCGACAAATCAGCCCCCCTAGACAAGTGATAATTCGTTGGCCGGCGTATTGTAGAATAGAACGATGGATGTATGGGATTTGACGTTATGATACGTATTCTGACGTTTATGATACACGTTGACAACTGTCATTTATGTCAAATCCCATACATTCATCATCCTATTCTAAAATACGCCGGCCAACGCTAATGATTGTGTGACTAGTAATGCGCTAACAGGTTAAGTTCACATCCTGTAGAGCGTGCAACTAATGTTTCTCATTTAGCATTAGTTTAGCTATGACGTTAATGCACTAATGTATGATTAATTGCTTGGAATCAGTGTTGCATGAAGTTATAAATTAGTGTAGTGTGAAAAGGCGTGCAGTTATAATCCTTATTTGATGGCATTGTGAGGAACTCGCAAAGCACTACTGACACCCAAATGAATTTATCCTGTAAAAATATTTTCGTAAATATAAGTGACGGTTAATTGAACATTAAAAAATTACTTATCTGGTACATGCGTGGAACTGCGTAAAATGTAATGTAGAGAAACATTCAAATTGTAAAGATTCTTCAGTTTATTAGCCTCCCTCTTATCCCCAAATGAGTGAATGGAAAAATAAAAAAGAACGTAATGCGATTATCCTAACATTTCCCTTTATTTTTTATTTACAGAAACTCCTGTGTGAACAAGGAATTATCTCTATGTTGCAGGAATTTTGCAAATACAGATAAAATACATCACAAACTTGATAAAACACACAGATTTTTTTCTGCAGGTCACTTGTTTGTGAAGTAAATACTTTTAAGGCGCATTGGGCATTTTTTGAGATGGCAAAAACTCCTAAAATTGTTACCGTTACCGACACCTCTCTATGAAATTTTAGCATAGTCTATTTCACTACCTGGCAGTCTTTTTGCAAATTGCCAATAATTGAATAAGAAGTGACTTTTAAAAAGTATGTATTACTGTATACGTCTCTATTATCTTTTTGCCTCTAACAATTTTAGGTCATTCTGACCTTGGCCTTTATGGTTGTATCGTGTTTTGTATTTATTCAAACCGTTACGAAAAAAATAAGCTGTCCTGTAGACCGCAAGACATTTCTTGCTAATCCAGACCAACACGGGGTATATAAGTTTCTCAGCCAGTAGGTACAGCTAGCCGGACACACTGGCAAATATAAAGGATAATAATGGTAAATTTTTTCAATAAAGTTTTCGTAAGTATTAGGTACTGAGTGACAGCTATCACAGATACTTATCACTTTATGTTAGGTCATCGAGTTAAAAGTTCCCCAGAATATTTATATGGACGGTAAGTGAAAATATACGAGTGATACTACTTTTGCGTAGGTATTCCTCCTACATTAATGCAGCGTGGCAGTTCAAGCTTAATATCCCGTGTTGTATAATTAAAAAGAGAAACATTCGCTTTTTACGTCCATGAATTATGCATAAGTGTTCGTTTATACGATCCGTAAATTTTTGTCGCCAAATGACTCTTCTGAGCTTTCTGCTTTCAGCTGAAATCTGTTTGCGTATAGGTTAGAGTGTTTGCACGTGATATGTTTGATGTGTTACTTATATTTGAAAATTTTGGATACTTCAATTTGCATAGGTTAAAACAGTTATGTTCGATAGGGCCCACTGGGAATTTTTGAGGCTCAAACTAATTTCATATACTAGCCATTTCAACTGATTAGCAGATGAGACTTGTGCAGGCTTTCCTCTCGAGGTTGAGTGGCCACACGGCAGTCACTGCCAAAATATCATAGTATCAATAGCATCAAAGTTTGTATGGGGATTCGTTTCGTACCTACTCCTTTAAAAAACCAAAAATTGTGAGTATGAAATGCAATTGAATCAAGTTAATGTTTATTGTATGCCGATTTATGTAGCATTGCTGTTTTGTTACATAATAATATATACGTATTTCCTAGTTTCCTATTCTTTTCAAATTATTTTTAATAAACAGCGTGCAGTTCAGCACGCTTGTGATTTTTCTCTATTTAACCTGTGCATGGGATCTCAATATTGCCTCTGCGTGATATTGTGTTATCCTTCCGGACTTCGATTTCGCCTTGTTATTTGGATTTTATTGAAAAACGGTATGATAGGCGACGCCGCAATGGAGCGACGTTTATAACCCACCCGGATTTCATTCGTCAATACCCTCTACCAATGCTTTGAATCTAGACCCAAGAATTGTCACATTGCTCACCAGTTAGTTTTACCAAGAATTGGATACCTACTTTCTTATAATTAAAATACAAAGTACCTAAGTTCTTTTTGATGGCGTTAATTAATTTTCAATCATTCACTCAACCATTTTTTTAAATTTTATACAAGTTTCAGTAGAATTTACAGCTTCAACATTCAATGGAAAAGAATGTATTTGTATGGTCATTGGTTGTCACTAGGATTCCTATGATTTTCATTATTTATACTACAAAATGCGAGTGTTTTTTCAACTAAATCGTTGGGATGAGTTTTCAGGTTTAAATAGTCCTTCGATGTGAACGGATATTTTATATAGGTATATTATTTATCGATATCAATATAATATTCACAGGATTGCGATGCTAAATTGACTATCTATACGCGTTCGTGGAATCCATTTTTATTCATTAAAATCTGGTTGATGACAAGTTATGAATGAAACAAGTTAATTAATTTTACAAAATTATAATTTCTCATGCCCATATTTATAGTATCAAAACAAAATGTATAAAGCAAATTCGTATTCACAGGGTGGAAATATTCCAGAACACGGAAGCGGGTTTTTTGTGTGAATTGGTTCTACGGCTTCGTCCGGTTCTGTTTTCGCCTGGCGACTATATTTGCAGGAAAGGTAAACTTTTGCTTTACATTACTTTTTCATATGTTTTTCTCAAATAGAAATCTAAATAAGGTAGTTTCTGTACTGATATGAAAATAAATATTTTCCCTAGGCGAAGTCGGGAAGGAAATGTACATAGTAAACCGAGGAAAACTGCAGGTGGTAGGCGACAACGGGAAGACTGTGCTGGCAACACTCAAAGCGGGTTCTTATTTTGGCGAAATTTCCATTCTGAACATGGGCACGGCAGGTAAACAACTTGGTAAATATCGCCACGGCCCGAGACGCCACGCCATTATTACACTATTTGTTACATCTTGGAAAGTTTTGAAAAGCAAACGTTTCGAGGAGACGCTGCAGTCAGGCCGAGGGAGCGGCCGCGAAGCTACCAACAGGTTTTGGGACATCACTGTGACACGACTGTTACCGCTGTTGGATGCACGAGTTTTCCACCGCACACGACCCTCTGTCGTCTTAACTTCTCAAGTCACTGCGCTCGACCAATGCAACCGATCAGCGCTAACTAGCCTGTGCAATTTGTACTAGGGAATGCTTTCAAATTCAAATTAATTCATTTATACTTACGCATTTTAGATTATGAGTTAATTTATTTTGTATTCTTTCAAAGAAATTTCCTTTTCATATTGAAACTTCAAAAGAAGAAATATTGTTATGTGGTAAGCTTAACTACTTTTATTTGTTTCGAATCGGACTTCAGTGGCTTCACATTAGTCCTCTTCAAGGATTTGTAGCGTCTTGTGTCATGTCGTTTTTTGCATCTTTAGTTATATCTCCTTTGGTTGTATTGAAGGCAGTGTCCCCGATCGCTTTGCATCCTCCCCGATTACCTCATTATACTTGGCGTGACCTCTTGGTGCATGATTCCCCTTATTTTTAAGTGTCCCCTGCGTACGTAGGACTTAAATCCAACTATCAAGATTTATTTCTCTGACTTCAACATCCTATGCGATACTAAACTTGTAGAACTGCTTAGTTCTTTTAAGAATTTCATAATTTAATGATTTTTATTAATATCTAGTGCTCGTACCAATTTTTGTATAAGCGCTTTGTCTTGGTAATTGAGCACCATAAGAATGCTATAGACATGGCTTCTTATAATTGTTTTACATCGATTATTTTTTTCAAGTTTGTATACGCAATGTGGCGCTGGATTCTTTCCCACCCTGCGTGATGTCAAAATTTCAAGGTAGCTTTTAATCTTTTTCTAAACCAGCTTACTTCTTAGATCTTGACCTGTGATTGAATTCAATTCATATTTTACCCTATCTCTGGTGTGATGATCCTAGTCTGGTATTTCTTATGACCTGTTCTGTGTATTTGTGATGTATTGTCCGGAATGAGGGTCAGAACAGATCATAAGGGAACCGGATACCGTTTGGCACGGAGTGTGTGGATGACACGTCGACAGGCAACCGCCGGACAGCATCGGTTCGATCCGTCGGCTACTCGGACCTGTTCGTGCTCAGCAAGAAGGACATGTGGGACGTGCTGAAGGAGTACCCTGCCGCCAGAGTGCGACTTGAAGCCATAGCCGTCAAGAGACTCGAGAAGTATAAAAAGGCACCGCTCGAGAAAGGTACTGTACCGTTTAGCAAGAAGATTAACTATAATAACAATGCGTGTTTGATCAAATTAAGCAATTTCCAAGCTGATAAATCGTTTCCTAAAAGAATCCAATTCTTGCTATTAATAGATTGAATTATTGGTTTTAAGATATCCTTTGTACCTACTATAACGTACACAATCATTATTTACCATAATACCTTTAGTAAATGGGAAGGTTTGGCGCTATTGTTTTTCGATATGCTCGTAAGTAATACAAAATCTTCGAGTCGGAAATGATAGGAGCATACACTGTTACCTACTTAATTCTTTTTTATTAGCATACAATGGCATAGTCAATCTGTATACTATTTGAAATTTGAAGGCCTCGGTGGCTTAATGGTCAGAGCATTCCCCCTGTAAGGGAAAGATCGCGGGTTCGAGTCCCGCCCGAGGTCAATTCTCTTTTTCCTTTCTTAATCCATTTGAATACATGTCTTTATATCAATAACTATTTGAAATAGTTATTACATTCTTCCATGCAACAAGTAATACTACACTAGTAGGTATATACCGATTTAACTGAATAATTTAAATAAAGCTGGATTGTAATCTAGCTACTTTTATGTTATAAGCATTGCTGTAATGTCTAATTGTGCTGTAGTGGCCATGGGCCGTTGCCAGTCAACGCCGGGCCTCGTGGAGACGAGCGGGCGCGTGCCCATAGAGGAGATGCAACTGGCTCCACCGCTTGCAGCGGCTATGCCAACGGTGCACTCCTCGCATCCGCCTTCCTACCGGGACCAGCTTTATAGGTATTCAGCACTCTTTAACTTGAAGTTGTGGGTACATGTTGTTGTACCTTACGTGTTTGTTGTACCAAAACAAACGTGCAAGGTGGAACCAGCCAGAAGTTTTAGGACACTAGTTTTGAGACCATTTTAAACATCATAGCAACGGCAGACTTCAGTAGTGCTGGTGCATATTCTGGGCAAAATAGTTAAATTGGTTGTAAAATAATTATGAAATGTTGAGTTTAAGACATGAGGGTTGTGCGCAGCAAAACAGGAACTCGATTATTTTTATACCCCTTACAAAATATTGATGTTGTTTGTCAGTTCGTCAGTAAGCCCTCTTCGAGTAGCATCCCCCGTGGCATCGCTTGCGTCAAGCGCGCGCAGTAGCGCGGCGGGTGGTGGTAGTGCTTCTGCAGCGGCACCACGAGTTCTACTAGACTCTCACGACGTGCTTGAATGCGAAATCAAGCGCTTACGAGAGCGACTGTACACCGTCGAGACGGAGAATGCTGCCATGTCTGCCAAACTCAGCCAACAGCAGTGGGAGGTTGATCAGAGGTATACATTATTCTCTATTATCTTAACATCTGTTTGAAATAAAGGGTGAATATTATTTGCGTAACAAAGACGGTGCGGGTGGCGATATATTGCGCTTTCGTTTGACCACACCTACTTCTGTTTTTACCTCATGTGCAATATTTTTGACATGTTTAATTGTTGTGTACAGGCTACAAGAGATAGAAATGCAGATCTGCGGCGGGAGCTCGCTGAGCTCGCAGGAGGAGAACGAGCGTAACCGCGAGAGCATTATTTAACAGCGCGCCCTGGACGAGCGCGCGCGGCTGGCCCCGCTGGCCGCGCTGCGCCTCTCCGCGGTCTACTGACACCCTGGTGTTGCCGCAGTTCCTCCCGTTTACCCGTACCCCCGTACTCTTGTGAACTCTGTGAACTTCAAACGTACGACTTAGTGTTTTTATGAGTAAATATATATTATTATGGAATATTTAAATACGAATTAACTTTATCAAATTTATATATACGTAGTATATACGACTCGCTAATATTTGACGAGTGTCGTGGAGTGAGATTTTGCAGAGACAATATTATCTTAAAAATATCGTTTAGGTACATCGAGGTATTTAGAGTGCGTGGAGTGCGTGAGGCGAGGCGCGTCGTATGCGTCTGCGCCGTTTGTACCCGTTTCCTTGAGTTCGCGCTCGGCACCACATACTGTGTGCAGGGCGCGCATCACCTTTGTTACGAGTACGAGTGTGGCGGCTGTTCCGCTTAGCTCTGTGTCGTGTCACTACGTCATAATGACGCGGAGCCCAACGGAGATTCCCTATTGATTGATGTTCAACGAGTTCGTTTATCTGTTACTGCAGATGCTATCTACTATTAACAGCGAAATGTTTTCATTCTAGAATTTGGAAGTTTGTGTACAAAAATGTCGTGTATCGTATAATAAATAACTGATACTTAGTGCCAAATGACGGCCAAATGAATGTGCTAAGGATAAGGTTTTTGCGTTAATTCATAAATAGAGAAAATGTAATGGATATTCTCATATCCATTAAATTTGAGCTTTAATTATTATAAAATCCCGGAAGACTATAATATATTAAAGTTACCCATTTAAGTATTTTGTTTCCGTTGAGCAGGAAGTTGTATGTCCCAGTCTAGAGTTAGTTCCATCATTAAATTTGGTAATCTACATATATTCGCAAAATATTATTAACACAATTCTGAACGAGTTGTGACAGTCTTAAGACCATAAATCGACCATCATAGTACATTGTAATTTGTTATGTAAAATGGTTTTATTACCTACATAATAAGGGAAAGTAGCATTATACTGGTAATTAAATCAGTTTTGGTAAAATAAGATCACTACTGCCAAATAAAATGTAAGTAGATACAAAGTTTTAATGTAATAATATTGACAATCAACTAAATAATATTTTGTACTTGTATTCTGTCTAATTAATAATGAATTTGAGTTATGGCATCGCATTGTACCGTAGAACTAGAAGTGACTACAGAAAACTGCAGATGGAAATAGTGGGCGAAATGGAGCCAAAGCGCATGAATAATTATAAACTATGTAAAAAACTGTCAATAATGTCAATAACTTGGCAGTAGTCACATTGCGTTGCGCTTGCTGTGTGCATCAGTAGCGACGGGCCCCTATAACCCGATACCTGCCGGCTTCCCATAGGCCGCATTATGGATGACAAATTAGATCAAGGTAACTTTTTCAACCAGCTTACTTTTAACAATTTTGACCCTTCGCCACTGGTGTGCATCACACTGAACTTTTAATAAAATTCATAACATAAAATATTATGAAATTTATTAAAGCTCCAAATTGTTTCCATTACACTTTTGAGTTAGTTATAATGAAGTAGGTACTTGAGATAATACAGTACCAAAACGTGGAAACAAAGTAATGTCTAACTCTGTCGTAAGGAAATTGTAAATAATTATTCTAATATCTATGATACGTGTTTATAAGCTGTTTTGATTGATAAGAGTTTGATTTGGAAGCCAAAGTTACCCGATATGTATCGTACGAAGGCTAGAAGCGAGACGTTGTAAGTATTTATCATTTTATTTTATTGTAAACATCATTTACTACATACCTACCAAGAGTTTAGAATGAACGTGTCTACTGTTCCACAGATTATTAAAAAAGTTAATGCAACAAACTAAATGCATGCTGGTGGATTATGGTTTGCATGCATGTAAGTCATGTTCATGTTGGTGTTCAGTAAAATTGATCTAACTTCGCTGAATAAGCGGAAAATAAAAGACATTCTATGTTCATTAACGCTCTGTATGTCGTACCTATGAAAGTCAGAGGACAAGGAAGACCATCTCATCCCAATAGTTATATAGAATTACCAAAAAATTGGGTGAAATTCAGTATTATCAAAAGTTTATAAAGTTTGTAAAGTTACCTATATTTATTGGATTTCACTACCTGTGGTCATTTCGCTCATTCAAAGGATCCCGCGTAATTGCCAAATATTTTAGAAATAGTATCATTATTTCGATACTTTTGTAAAAAAATTGAAATGTGTTTTCGAATTGGTTCGTTGCTTACAATAATATTAAGTGAGTGAAAACTCATAGAAACAACAATAGGCACCTTTATCTTTAATCTAAGGAAAGCTTGTTATGTGCTTTTTCAGAAAAAAAGCACATAACATGTTCTAAAAAAAAAGTAAAACTGGGTAGGTAACCTGATTTACAAATAATGGTTAATATGAAATTGCGAGATTCTGTTGCTTGAGCGATTCACTGTCCCTTGAACAAAAAGTGTCCACTAAAATGAATAAAGTACTTAAATGCACTTTGGTGGATACCCTTTCAGTTAAAAATTGTGTTGGTCTTCGCTGACCTCTGTACCTGAGGGTACACGCTGTAGGGTGAACTGCCGCTCGTCTAGCCACTTTCAGTTCACGCGTACACTTATTAGTTAGTTAATTACACTTTGTTTCCTCAACGCCCGAAGATGAATAGATAGGCGATAAAATTATTAACTGTAAATAAAATATTTATTTATTGTTATTATATTCCATAAATTTTTCTTCTTACATATTTCTCGATTATAAAATGGTAAGAGAGATGCATTATGAAATTAAATACTTATATTTAACGGAAAACGCAAGTGCTTATTATCATAATACTAGTAGGTTTGAGTGTTCAGACGCTAAACCGCGCGGCGAGCGGCACCGCTCGTTCGCCACGTCACAATACGTACTGTAATTACTTTTGTAATCATTATTATAAGTGATAATTGTTTACTTTAACACAAAGCAGACATGTTCAATTGAGAGCACTGTAATATTTGGATGGAAGTTGGAACGCGGTTCAGTAGTTTTGCAATAACCAGGCTTGGGCATTTTAAATTGGAAATTCAATTATGTATCGCACATGATTCATTTTATTGTTAATAAAAAGATTATGATAATACGAGTCAGTGTATTTATTTCTCCTCTACACATAAATAGGTACCTAAAGAACTTTGGACGAACGTGCATCATGATTGTGTTAAAGGAGCGTAGAAATCATAGTAGGAATCAAATTCTATTCGCAAACTGTTTCACACGAGTATAATATTTTGTTTGAATATCAAGTAACCTTAGTACAGACGCTCTCAAAAGTAGGTTAACAAATTCCAAATCAAGTTTTTAGGGCGGCCATTTATTTTTAAATATTTTTATATCTTATAGTTTTTAAACAAATGAAAATTCACCGTATAAAAACGAATACAAAAAAAAACTTATAGGACAATGATGTGGAAACTTTGACTTTGACTTTGGTTTTCCAGAAAAAATAAAAGAAAGTGTACAAATTACATCACGGAAGTACACCTATTGCGCTTCAGGTTCAACAACGTAACAACAGAAATAATCTAACTAAGTAACAAGCAGCCGGATATGCGAAACTTAAAGACTACTGAATCCGAGAGAGGATTACTCACAACACATTTCGTTCAATGATGCATTGCGCCAAATCCTCAGAGACTCTCAATTCTATGTATAATAAATACGTACCTACGCAATAAAATATTCACCATTAACGGCGTAAGGACAGCAAGAGAGTAATTGTTACATCAGAATTAATTATTGACGCCGCCGCAGTATTCCCATTGTAGTTCAGAATATAAAAGTACACGTGTGTATAGTCGGGGAGCTGTTCAATAGAAAGAAATGCTCATGAGAAAACGCCCTTTCTCTGTGGTGCCCGCATTCCCACTATGTTTTAATATTTTATTTCGTTCTAACTCGCAATCTACTTCGTTGTTGGTGTTATTGAGCCTCTCTGCTCGTAAATTTTTATTAATGCATTTAAGACGAAGTTAACTAAGTTTTCTGTATCACTGCACAGTTATTTTGTCCCTTTCATTGGTAGGTCACGTTTGGGAATAAATGGTTTTCTGGTTTTCTGCATCAACACTTTTAGATGCTTTTGTGTATCGGTTACAAATAACATCATATCATTAAGAAGTATTCTGTAGAGAATTCAGTTCGGTATAGTCTTATGAGTAGGTTTAACGATAGGTATATATTCTGTATTAGCACGAGTTTCAGGGCAGATAATTATTATGGAAAAACATTACAATCGTTCTTACAGTTCAGAATTTCAGCAAAATTTATCTACATTTTTTGAATGATATCTATTATTACTTTACTAACACGTGGCCATCATTGGACTACTAAATATCACAAGTTGCAGGTAGGGATGCAAAATTACGTAATTTTCCCGAAAACGCAGGTAAAATACGGTAATTTTACGGTCATTTTTATAAATTACGGGAAAATTACCGGCGACTTAGAACGTTTTAAATTTAAATTTGTTTTGAATCCCGCGCGTATTATGTTGCGAAATCAAAATGTGAGATCAGGGAACACCAGGGTTCTTCAAAAAAGGTGATAAGACCTTGCTGAAGAACTATAGGCCCATCTCACTCTTGAGCCATGTCTACAAGTTGTTCTCGAGAGTCGTCACAAATCGCCTTGCGGGTAAGCTCGACGAGTTCCAGCCACCTGAGCAAGTCGGGTTTCGAAATTTATCTACCTGGGGCTGGTTATCCAGCTCAGTAAAAAAAAATCGAGAAAGAAATAGCCAGAAGGATCCAACTGGGGTGGGCAGCATTTGGCAAACTAAGTCGGGTCTTCTCCTCCCCCCTACCGCAATGCCTCAAAACAAAGGTTTTCGACCAGTGCAGGAAGGTGGGACACCCCCTAGCCAGGTGGACTGACGACCTGCTAAAGGTGGCTGGGACAGACTGGATGCAGAAGGCAGAGGATCGGCAAACGTGGCGCATATTGGAAGAGGCCTATGTCCAGCAGTGGACTGCGATAGGCTAATAATTGATTGATTGTTAATGAAAATGAAACATTTTGTTAATTCTGAGAGTATTTATACTTGTAGGTACTGTTTTTTTATTCTTTATACTTACTGTCTTTATAAAATAAATGTAACAATAGACAATGATAAATTTTCACTGTTTACTCTGTATATACTATATTATTTTAATCGAAAAAATTATATCCTTCTTACTGATATTTTACCGAAAATTACCGAATTTTACCGTAAAATACCAAATTTTACGTAAAATATTGTATTTTACCGTATTTTACCAGGGTAATTTTACCGCTCAACATCTCTAGTTGCAGGCAGTAAAAAATATCTGTTAAGTCCGGTTAGACAAGAAAGTAAAAAGACTTTAGTCAAAATAATATGTGAATAGGCTATGGGTTTTATAGATATGTAGGTACATATTTAGATATTATACCGATATACAATCGCGCCTTAAGGAGGGTTAGGTAAACGTGAATTAACACCCACATTTCATCAATCATTTTATTAGGTAGGAACCACGTAATAGGGGGTGAGACTATTGCCGTATTTCGAGCACTATTGTTGATTCGAGCCATGTATCTGAGACTGAGTCTGGGCTGTATATATCTGTCTGATTTTAAACAGCCCTATCCCTTAGTCGCCTTGTTGTCGCATGGGAGGAGATGGGGTGGCCCAAATTCTACTCTGCAGGTTCCTCTGCCGGGATATCTATATAAATCATACTAATATTATAAACGCGAAGAAGTATGTGAGGATGTAGGTATGTAAGGATGTATGTATGTGAGGATATTTGTTATTCTTAACACGTAAAACTACTGAATAGATTTTAATGAAACTTTACAATAGTATAGCTTATAATATCAGAATAACACATAGGCTATAATATCAGCGATGAACGGGATCAGAATTCCGCACGGGCGGAGCCGCGGGCAACAGCTAGTACGTAGGTAATATTTTCATGTCAGTGTTTGACCCGTGTTAGAGTTATAGCATAGGTTAATCGGAAGTAAAAAACAAATCCGCAAGCCAAGCGAAATTTATTAGGGTTCCGTACCCTAAAAGATCACCTTGGTTGTCCGTCCGTAAAAACCATTTTTAATTTACGAAACAAATTCTGCACCCACATTGATTTATCTCTGCATTACCCAATGGGTCATTGGTAGAAAATTCATATAATATCCGCCTTAGTAGGTACAATTTGATTATAAAACTTGTGCAAAAACTAAACAAAAATGCGAAATGATGGGTGTATGGGACCCACTACCACGGAGCTAAACTAATCTTACCTGCGAGCTGGTAAACCTGTCGATAGACGAACCAGGTTAGCGCATACTTTCCTCTTATGATTAGAAAGAAGTTCAAACGGCAAGCTGTCAAACTCATAAAAGCCGTAAGTTAAGCCAAACGCTGTGTAAGCAGATCCCGGGTTTCGAGGTGAAAGCCTTGGATGCAGGCGGGAACAACGTTTAAACGATGATGATGATAATGAAATACTTACATACATTGGTACCTACATACACTCACCACATTTCACTTCAGGATAAGCAAAGACAACAGACCACCACTTGATTCAATCCTTACAGTTGAGCTCCCTCAACCGTCATTAGACGTTTCATACATGTTTTGAGCGGCTGTTTTTACCCGACTACGGCAAAGCCAAAGGAGGGCTATGGTTTGGGTTATGATGACAGGCTATCTATGTTTTCAATAGGTAATGCAATATAAGGTTATGATACTCCAGAACATGACAAAACGACTCATTTTAAAACTCCTACTCATGCAAACGATGGGAAGCAATGCAGTGGTATTAATTGCTAAATTCCTAGCGTCTTAAATTTAATAGGTAATACCGTAGCTCGTACAGCAATATATGTCATTTAAAGCTTTCTTAACCCTCGCCTTACGGCTGGCAAGCAGTATCGTTTGTCTGCATTCCTTTCGCTTCGTTGCATTTAAATCTAAACCGCAGAGCTTGCAATATGCAGACAACCTTCGCCATATATTTAAAGATTTTCGCACCAAGCGCTGATATAATTAAAGAGCTAACTTCAACAATTAATATTCATTGTAATACTTTGACGGTATACATGTAAGATGAGCCTGCTACTCCATCATTTACTCGGGCGTGTTAATAAAGGCAACTTAGAGATTAAATGAGGTGAATGGTAGGTTCATATTGTTTGTTTATTATCTAACTAAGTTCAATCTTGATACTATATGTAATGGTGTAATTTTATACGATTTAATAAGGGTGGTTAGTGTACCCCAAACTCTGAGGTGAAAGCTTCGGATGCGACTGGGATTAACGCTAGGATGAAGAGGGAGGAAGAATGCTTCAAGGAGGATTAGATAACCTGCTAGGTAAGTTCAAATTATGTACCAAAATGATACACAATAGCATACTCCGCATAACTAATTGAAGTGTCTACGTTTACTTCTATTAAATACGTAAGTTACTACGAAGAAGCACTTTCGTACTGATTACATTAATATCAACACAGAGAGTAGGAAACGAGCTCACAACCATTTACCGCACTCTAGAACCTCCGTATAAGATCACCTCACATTTCCAACACGTTAATTTTTAAATTAAATCCCGGCACCGAGCTACTTTATTTATAACAAAAGAATCAAATTGCTTTAGGGAAATGCGTACTCAGACACGGAGTCACCGCTACAGGAAAAAATATTAATTTAAAAGAAAGTGTATTGCCTTCTTTGTAACCTTCTTCCGCAGATTCATAATAGTTTTTGTATTTAGGAATATAACTTATGTACCTATTATAAAGTTATTTCAATTAACAGACACATATGGTCAAGGAAATATTTGGACACCCAAACCTTGACACGTAAAGCTGCGTTTACATACTCGCGGCAGAGCGAGGGAAGTGGCGAGAGAAGTGGGCAGAGACGTGGTGTGAATGGTATATTCGTCATGCCGCGAGTACTGCCGCGTATGTTGCTGCGAATGTCGGCTTCGCGGCGCGAGTCAAAGGAGCGGCAATACTAGCGCGATGACTTATACGAGACCGCTAGATGGCGCTAATCAGTAAACACGGCTTTTGTTATTGCTCCTCGAATATTTACTTTTAAAAATATTTATATCGATCTACGGAAAGTTTATAGTAGTTGAAAGTGATAGTTTTTATTAATAATCTATTTAATTAATTCACTATGCTGTAAAAGCATAATGCGTACACTGCTACAGCGTTGTCCGCCATACGTTTACGTCCGTCTCCGTTGCAGGGCGAATACTGTAATGCGGACCAACGCGATGATGCGTACGTGTGAATGCTAGGGCATTATTCGTGGGAATACTTCCGGCAACACGATGAGCAATGCGATGGGCAGCGTGTAAACGCGGGGTAAAGGACGTAAAGGTGTATAGGTACCTACTGTGAATGCCATTTGTGGACTGGAACAATAGTGTTCTTCTTCTATCGAGTCGACGGCATATCGTGTCATATTTTGCTTGCCCAGTATGCAGCCACTCTGATAGTGAAGCAGGCCGCGACGGCGGCGTGCATTGCGTGCCTCCCCATTCCCGGGGGCGAGTTGGGGATTCCTTGGTTCCCACACCGGAAGAGGGCCATATCGAGAGATATGGCCCTGAGTCGGCCGGGGTGCGAGGGATATGGCTACGACAATCTCACCTCCAGCAACCGCAGGCTCACAGATGGCGTGCGTTTTAGTCGGTTCGAGTCCGACATAACCTCCTCCTCCGGCTCCGGCAGGGGAGGTATCCGTGGGGATTGTTACGATAAAAAAAAACCACTCTGATAGTATTCTCAGAGGCATTCATGAGTTCCTCCGGTGTACATGTGTTTGGGTAACTACCACACGTCAGCAGGTGGGTTATAGTGTGAAGGCGTAGCTCTGCATTTACATTTTGGACCCACCCACCTGGGAAACCTGTGAAACAGCAGTAGTGAGGCAATAACTAAACTCACCACGTCATCTGTAAAGTTGTTATCATACCTTTGTCCCCCCGCATACCATTGTAGAAAACGCAAATGAGGCCTCTGGTGTGGCATTTCTTCGTAGGCCACAGTGTTCAATCAACACCAGTGGTGAGTCGTAAGCTTATTCGCAAACTTAATCAATATACCTAATATAAAGTTGAGACTAGTGACTAAGGGGTATATTAGACCAAGTGGTTTGCAATTTTGTATACGCTGCATAAAAAACTGCAAACCGCAAAACAGAAGCCGATAAGAGTTGTTGCTTGTTTTCAGCCCTACCTAAATAGAATAACGTCGATACTTACAAACTTAAAAAAACTGCTCGAGTGTTTTACCATTGCGTGTAGCTAACCCTTACACTACCTATTGCTATTAATATATTTTTATTCAAATAAAATCCTACTATACTATCGCACGACTGGAATATTAGAAGAACTAAATCGAATTCAAAACTCGTTCGCGAATCCATCAATAATAAATATTATGCGATAGAGATAGACAATAAAAAAGGGATGCCCACCGACGTGGGTTGAGCCTCTGCGGAATTGCGTCCACAACTTTGCATGATCCAATTACCAACTTATTGAACTTGAAAACCTCTCAATCTTGTTTCTTTTCAACAGCTTGTTACTATTGATACGAGGACAGTCAAAGACAATAGTAAATAGACGCATTGCAATTTACAGATCATCTTGAATAAGGTAATATATAAAACCTGAACATAAATGATTCTCTAAAGATTGTGAAAATAGTTAAGTTAATATTAGTAACCGAATTTACTATCTACTATTTTAAACTAACTATTGCCCGCAGGTCCGCCCGTGTGGATGTCGGTTATCGCAACTAAACATAGCGTATATCCTTTCCCAAGGTCTAATCTATCTGGGTGCTAAATTTCATCAAAATCAGTTCAGTTCAGTGGTTTAGTCATGAAAGCGTAAATACAGACAGACAGACAAACAGACAGACAGAGTTACTTTCGCATTTTTACTATTAGTAGGTATGGATTGTTTGTCAGGACTAGGTTCACGTGTGTAGTAGGTATAATGACCAGGATTCCCATGAATTGGCACAGATTTACATGTCATCAATATACGAATTGATTGGATTCATGCATATATCAATAATAATACTAAAATCCTTTTATAATTAACTTTATGATGGAAAGAGTTCCTATGAATATCAGCTTAACGCTTGGAATGTAAATTTGTACAGTGTCAGCAGATGGGCTCTCATAAACATACTTACATACAATTGTGCCAGACCAGACATTAATACCTATATCTTCTTCTTCATCCTAGCGTTTACCCCATTCGCATCCGAAGCTTTCACTTCGAAGTCTGGGAACCGCTTTACCAGTCTAACTGCGGATTTGGCTGAACCACTGCCATCTGACCTCCACAGCCCAATGATTACATTAGGCGATATCGAAGAATTGTAGCTGCGAAAACTAATAAATGGTTTTCTGATATTAATTAAGGCAGAATTATAAAAACTGTTTGTTTTCCTAATCAAGAAAAATAAAAATAAAATAAAAATAAATCAGTTGTTGGACTTTTTTGGGCTCTAACTACCCGTAATGACTGCCATAGATGTTCGTATGGCAACCGGGAGGGCTTAACGTGCTCTCTGAGGCACGACCAGACCAATGCAAATACCCAAATTAACGCATACAAATATTGCACTTTAATACCTATATCTATAGGTACAAATAAATAATTATAACATCAATCAATTTATGATCAATTATGATACTGAATTGTGTGAATTGATTCCTATTAAAAAAGCGGTTGTTCGACGAAGAGTTTTCATTTGTTTTGAATTAATTAACTTAATACCGCAATTAAAATGGCAGTGCTCAGCCATTGGAGTACGTACTGTTTTCATAGCGGAAGCTGCGTAATCACTGTGCTGGTGGTTTTATTTCACTTGCCGCCATTGAAAATCCATTAAAATTTTAATTCTCTCAGCTGTAGGGAAAGAGCGAAACGTCGTAATAAAACAGTAAAAAGCGTTCAAACAAAATTACTTGAAGCTACAACTCGTTTGGCTAGAACTAATGCTTGTATAAATATTGACTGTTTGCTCTGTGAATTATGTGTAGTGTATCTTGCGAACTAAACAGTTTTTCAGTTTGTATTCCGATATTACGTATGGAAATGAGGCACGATATTACTCACTACGTGCCTTTTCAAAATATAACTGGACTAGCTGTCACTCTCGTGGGATATTGGTAGTTCCCGTTCCCGCAACCTATTCCCGAGATAGTAAAAGTAGCCTATATATATTATTACAAACTGTAATCTATTCCTTATTTATTGTAACTGACTCTATTCTCTTAAGCTTTTGCTACTATCAACAGTATCGTCAGTATCCCTCCTAACGTAATCCGACAGTACCAACCTATGTTGCAATACAAGCTTAATTCTCAGCGGCACACTGGCAGACCAAAGCTTGTTCGCAAACCAAACCTACTTATAGTTCGTAACAATGTCGGTACTTGAACTACTTGGTGGTGTTTGGTGACATTGATCTCTGATAGTATACGCAAGTACATGTCCTTAGTACTATGATCACTGTGATTTTGCGCACGATAAAAAAGTACCGTAATCATTCATCAAAGTAGGCTCACTAGACCGATCAGCCCCCCTAGACAAGTGGTAATTCGTTGCTCGGCGTATGATGGAATAGAATGACAAATGTATAGGATTTGACGTTTTTGACATTCGTTGACGCTTGTCATATACGTCAAATCCCATACATTTGGCATTCTATTCCATCATACGCCGAGCAACGAATTGCTACTTGTGTAGAGGGGCAGGGCGTCGATTCTACTAAAGCAAAACCATTGTCATACCAACGAGACTGCAAAAAATGGCTATAAATTTTAGACTTTATTACTACAGGGTCAAAGTTCAAAATTAAATGAAAAAAGTTTCATTACATTCTCTCATTCGCTCTACAAAAAGCCTAAAAATTTTAAACTTTAACTGCATTGCTTTAAAGACTAAAATTAAATGGAAATTTCTAGCAGTGGCAGTGGCATGACAGTGGTTTTGCTTTCGTAGAATCGAGGGCCAGGTATATGACTAGGGTGTCTTGGCCGTAGTGAGAGGATGGGGTAGGGTGATGAATTAAAGTTGCACTAAATTTGATGAATTACCTTTTCTTAGATCATTATGACTTTTTGCCGTGTTGGTTCCCGGTGGAGTAGAATAGCCTTCTCTTCCTGTGGGAATCGTAAAAAGTGACTTAGGGACAAGGCGGTTTTCCATCCGACAGTAAACATACAGCCTATGACAAAGTGCCCGCTAAACCGCAATAGGGCTTACCCCCTATTACGTGGGACCGAAAATCATAGTTTGCGAAATGTCTGTGTTAAATTGTTAATACACCTCTGCCTACCCTTTCGGGGATTTACAGGCGTGAGTATATGTATATATGTATAACCTTATATACTAATATTAATATTTTAATGTTCACATCTATATCTATTGTCCATTTTCTCTACTTGTCCAAACCAAACCATATAATCATTTCTTACTCAATTTTTGTCACCACATTTTTAACATACCTACCATTTATTTTACAATTCGGAAAAAATAGGATGGATTTTCCACTAAACTTGGTAGTAATGATAGAACTGGCCGTCCATTTCGTACGAGTATTGAACCCACGTCAGCTAGGTATGTGGATAGTAGATCAAACTCGGACGTGCTCGGCCAATTTCTCATTGATATTTTCTTTTCTCGATTTTTACAACGGAATCCTTTGTGTTTTATTTTTACTGTTATGCGGTGGACGTTGCATCAGCGGAGAGGTGCAAGGAGGTGCGGGAGAGGGGTGGCGTAGTGACGTCACTACGAGGGTGTCGGTATATTTAGTATACACTAGGCCTCGAGTCGTTCTGAAAATAGTTGCCGCTTTATATGTACACATATGAACGAGACACTTTACATTTGGCCTTACGTAGGTACCTAAATGTAACCTTCTAGTTTGTAAGTTCATATTCTACAACCCATATTAAGCGTAGCTTATAATTTAAGTTCTATAACGTGGATAAATTGCATGAGTGCGGATAAAATGTAGCGGACCGCAGACTCCGAGATGAGGACCTCAGATTCAACTGGAACAAACGTTTAGATGATGATGATGGACCCCTTAGATATGAAACATTTAAAATTAAAACTCCATAAGTAATGTATGAGTGGAAGCCACGTATCGGCAAGCGCAGCGTAAGACGTCCACCCACAAGGTGGACAGACGACCTCATTAAGGTCGCGGGAACGCGCTGAATGCGAGCCGCTTCCAACCGGTCTTATTGGAGATCTATAGGGGAGGCCTATGTCCGGCAGTGGACTTCCTATGGCTGAAATGATGATGATGATGATGAAGTAATGTATTGATAATTATATAGAACTTATTTAGATGTTTCTAACCTACTCTAACCCATACCTACTCCAAGCACAACTAACGATCCTACATAAATCTATCAACGGCTGAGATCCTTGTGCCAGCACTGCGGGAACAATAATACTCAGTGTCTCCCAGCAGACAGTGAGCTTATTGAGGGTTAGAATGCCTTATATTGGTGTTCCTCTTTTTAACAATGTTGTGAACATTTTTCTGGGCTCTCGTTTTTAATTTCTGAATAATAAAATAGTTATTAATATGAAGTGGGACGTGAAACAGCATCAAGCTGAGGGCCACCATTGTAACTTGTAACATTGTCGGTGTATGGCAAACCTTTATCCTGAGACTTTACCTTCAGTCATCATTCTCTGAACCTTTTTCCAACTCAATTGGGGTCGGCTTTCAGTCTAACTGCGATGCGGCTGAACTTCAATATTTTACGTGGAGCAACAGGCAGATGGCATTATGACCTCCACAACCAAATTGGAGATATCGAAATTCTGTAGTTAGACCTTCATTAGTAGGTAGGTTCCACCCTTAAGTTTAGGTAATTTATGAAATAGGGTAATAAGGAGATTTACATTCATCGAGAGGGAATCTATATATATAAAAGCGAAATACTACTTACTGATTAATCACAAAATCTCATAAATTAAAATATTTTTTATTTATCGTGCGAAAAATCCCCACGGATACCTCCCCCGCCGGTGCCGGAGGAGGAGGTTATGTCGGACTCGAACCGACTAAAACGCACGCCGTCTGTGGGCCGACAGTTGGCGGAGGTGAGATTGTCGAAGCCATATCCCTCACACCCCGGCCGAATATAATACCTACAAACTTGAAATTTGGCAGGTAGGTTCCACGAAGTCGCGGGTGGCCGCCAGCTACGTATAGGGTATTGCTCCCACTTTGTAGAACTTCCACTAAATCTTCGATATAGATTCTGACCTTCACGATTTATGTTGTGACCTAGATGAATAAAATATTTTTTGACCTTTTTAAGGAGCAGCTTTTGCATTTTCATAGTAGGTAATACGTACATGATATGAATTCAATATTTTAAAATTGTTATTTGTATCAAGTTGCTGAAATACACTTAGGTACTTGCAATTATTAGAATTGTTATGTAAACTATAATTGTAACGAATATGTTTGTAATAAACTGAGATTATCCCGAATTTCCTAGAATATTGTCGATCCTTCACAGTAAAATCAACTTCACTGTACTAATTAGCATCTTTGACTAACAAACCTCATAGGAAAGCCGGTAAAGATCCCCTGAGATTTTAGCCCCTAATAGGGAAACACGTACGAACCGAATTAACTAAACCATATTATATGTATTATATAACAAGATTTCGAAAGACTAAACTGTGTATTTCTGCTTTGAAATCGATTACAAGATATACCTACTATTTTCCTGGGTTACGCGACAACTTTCTTAAAGTTTTCTGTTTTTGCGTGAAAGAGTAATTAACGCTCGTTATTCTATCCATCCAAACACACCTCAAAAGCTGCCAAATTTATAAATTTGGGGTTGTAGGAAGTGGGAAGTCTTTATTTACTAGCTATACTAATATTTTACTGCCAATCGCAAATCTAGTGAATCATACTCAGTGAGAGTGTAGCCGTGGTTACGATGAACGTAATACTATACTAAATGATTAACAGCCTATATTATTGCACGAATATTGAGTGGTGAACTATCCAAGGACCAACTAACGTGAATTGAAGTGCAATTAACTTTTTCTATTTTTGAAAATAAAACGAACCAAACGTAATAAAAGTACTCATAGTTCAATATTAGGGTTATGGGATTACGTAGTTGCATTCAGCGTATCTTTCTGACCAGATTTGGCACGTATACTGCAGTGTTATTGCGTTAATGTAAAAATATGCAAACAATTTGCATAAGAAAATGCAATCGGCGAAGTTAAATTTTCAGCGGCGTAACGTGCCAGAGAGTGTCACTTTGATTGTCTTGCATAACACCTTGCAGTGGTGGCAACGTAGTCATTTATAATTATTGCGATGGGCTTCCTTTTCAATTTATAGATACTCATATGAAAATTATTTTCAATAGACCAATAACATTATAAGCAGTATTAAAACAAAGATGTTTATGATTATGTGCCTATGCATTGAACGTTAATGAGTTCCTTTATCTCGAGCGAAGGATATTGATTCTGGGCATACTTATCATACTTATCATATCTGGGCCAATTGTGTTGCATTTCATGTATGCATTGTATGCAACACAATCGGCCTTTTTTATTCCAACACTGATCTTACCAACTGTATTTCACGACAAAAGTAGCTAAAGGTCTCCACATAGTCATCATATTTTCCCCAAGCAACGATGACTACATGAGACTGAACATGATTAGAGTGGTTTTATGTAACACATAATATTAAGAGAATTATTAACCACTTTAAAGGTGCTATGTATAATCAACGGCTTTATAATTTACCTGTACACTATCCGATGCCAAACTTCATCCGCACGTACCTATACAAATTTATTGCACATTAATATCATTTCAACAGCGCCTGTGTGATATAAATTCGCACTACGGTGATAAAGGTGTCTGCTTTATTACTTACTAGCTTTATACATTTTATTATCACTCCTTTATCCCACTGATCCTATCCACCGCAAGAGATTTTAAAACCACCAAGGTTTTATCTCATTTTGCTTTGACATTACCACACTACGTGTATCTAAAACCCTTTGGAATTTATGAAGGTATTACATTGCTTATCTCCGTCATTCCAACTCTGGAATTACGTGTTGTGGACCTATAATTTCGTTAAGGAGAGCGTTAGTGAGCATTAAGCTAGAAGCACATAGTGGACATGAAACAATAGCTGCATTCCTGTTATTGTGTAGCTACATGCGTTGTATTCCTGTTTGTGCTCTCCAGGGAGTATTAAAAGCATTTTCAAGCACTGGTTTTGTTCTAACCTTGTTTCTTCGCTTATTGCTTTCTCGCGCAGCAGTGGTTGAAAATGAGGTGTCATGGTATTTAATATTAGACTGCACCTGGTTAGTAATGTATAACTATCTTTCGGATTTATTAATTCTTTTATTTCATTCGCAACACTATAATGTACCTACTTATGTTCTTGCCCACCAGTGTCACTTTTGCTACTGTACAAAAGTGACACTGGTAGTTCTTCTCTCCATCTATATTTTTTAACATTTCCACATTACTTCACTTCGTCATTCATAAGTAAAGCAAAATATTTTACTTAAAGTCACAAGATATTTTACACATCGCCAATCAACCCAACGAACGAAAGATGAACCAATGGAGTCCCTAAAGTCTAATTAGATGCACATGTCACAACAGTACGATATCTAACTCTGCCGTCATAGCGCCCTTTACACTAGAATTGTTTGCAATTTTAGCGGTAGCAAAAACTTAAATATTTAAGGCGGAAAATGATTGAAATGCTTATGTAAGGGGCTCATTAGTTTAGTGGAACATGGGTTGGCGGCCGGGTGGTGAACAAATCGACAACATTTACATCGCGGTCAGCCGCTGGCTTACCGGCTCGTGGCTAATCGACCGATTTTATAGCAAATTGCCGGACTGTAAGCGGATAGCAAACATTGGAATATATTAAGTAGTCGGCGGTGTAGGATTCGTTCGGAAATAACCGTGAATTGCCCAAATCCCAAATTGGAAATATCACCAATTATTACTATCTAGTGAACGTAGTGTAAGCTTAAACGTAGTGTAACTTTCAGAATAACTGATCCTAAATCGCACGTTTAAAGTGTATCGCACTTTTTAGGATAAGAAGTCTACGAGAACCGAAGCATAGGATTTTTCAGATTATTGTTTATTCCGGGTTTCGGGATACGGTAGCTTTAGCGGTAGGGTTAGGGTAATTATTAGAGAGACACCAGCTATTCCTCTCAAATGACGTTGTGGTGACGCATTACATAATATATTTAATTATATCAACTTTTTTGGAAATATCAAACAAGGTAACGCGTCGTTAATTGCTGCCTCTGTGGAGGAAGGGGAACGAAATGTTATTATTTTGAGTGGCCAATTAGAACGAAACTAAAAAAATGTCAATGGAACAAAGAATAACAAATAGACTACAATTCACATCAGGAGCCCATTCTGAGAAGAGTGGGAATCTTCGACTACAAGAAACACAGTAAGTATACATTTTCATGGTATATTTAGCAGCGAGGTAAGGTCTTCGACACTGTTATTTGAAGTCTCCGTACTTCTCCAGCTGCCCAACCAGGAAGTGCAGAGCAGGGTGCTGTATCCAGAGGAAACATTTTAAGCCAAAATTAATCAAATTAAAGATATTTGAGGCTCCCTGAACAGTTGAAACCCTCTGTTGTGATACCGCCCCTTTATTTAAAGATTTACTTAGATGTTTAAGTACTTTGAATTATAAATAGACTAACTGTTGCCCGCGACTGCAGCCGCGTGGAATTTTGATCCTGTTCCCGCAACCCATGGAAACGTATGTGTAAGTATAACCATGTTATTTTAGACTATAATCAATGTCCACTCCGAATGTCAGCCAGATTCTTCAGCCGTTAAAGCTTGATTGAATACCAAATATCTAAACATCTTTACAAACTTTCACATTTATAATATCAGTCAGATAGGATAAGATAGTAGGATAGGATAGGAGACCTATAAATAGAGATAGAATAGAGATTGATATTAGGAGTTTAATATTAGGAGTGATTGACTGATAGAAAAAAATATATACTGAGAACAGTTCTGTTATCAATGAGAAAGTGCAGCGGAAAGCACAAAATCAGGCAGATTCTCAAAGAATTACCAACTATTCAATGATCTGAGATAAATAAAGATTAAAATATTGAGAATTCAGCCGAAGAACGTTGAAACGGAAACGGAAAAGGAAGTGTAGATTAAAAAGTTATAATACTTGCGAGAAAACGATTCAGTCTGCTGTAAGTAATGAGTGCAGCAGCTATGGCTCTCTGAAGGCAGGGTTTTAGTCCTGATAGAAAGTAGTCAGGATATAATAATATACGTCATACTTTTCAGTTGAATTTATAAGAATCTCAGATTTTTTCCTCTTGTCGCGAATTACCCAATAAAATCATCGTATTAAAATCTAGCAACACCGTTGTTGTTTCACGTAGTTTAGTTAGTCCATTTCTAAATTTATTCATTCTTCCTTTCCTTTGATCTAAGATCTAGGATATGAAAAAGAAGTACAAACAACACAGACGAATGAAACAGACAAACAGAAAAAAATATATTATGTTCAAGAAGTCTATGGTTTGAAGTCCATTAAACAAATTACAAATACACGTACTTATTGCAATATATTTGTACAGAGCGAGAATCGAACCCGCGACCTCTAACTACGCAATGGAAAGATGCACCGCGACTAGGGGTCCTCTAATATTAAGTACAAAGACGAACCCTTGTTATAATCAAGATTAATAATGTAGAAAGCCCAAAAAAAGCAGAAGAACATGAACGGAGATTTTGATTGATTAAATACCTGAAGCAATTCCCTACCTCTGACTTTTTATAGTAAAAAAGGGGCTAAAAAATTTGGGTGAGGATTCAGCAACTAATATTTTATTAATACTGTTAAGGAAAGGTCGTTGTTTATTGAAATATTGTTCGACATTGCCCCTTTGAATGTGTCATAGCTGGGAAAGGATTTTACGAATGGGAGCACTGATGATCAAATCGAACTAGAGGAAGTCATCACGTTTTACTTAAGAATTTCTTCAAAATACAATGATGGTCTTACCATTTATTTTGTGATATTTTATTATTTACACTGATCCCCACGTTTTGGTGGCTATACAGTAGATAATGATCACGGGGAAACTAAAGATGTTGGTTTTGTCATAATAGTTTACACTTTGGAGCCCGTGTTCAACTTTTCATTTAGATTGATCTATTGGCTTTGCGATAGCGTCTACCATCTGACCTCCAACCTTCTTCCAGAAGGTGTTGTACAGTTCATTCAGTTCTTAGATTTTATAGTTAACATCATCCTTTCATGGTCAACTGAGCCCACATCCCATTGAGCCCGTGGGCTCAGTTGACCACGTTCGTTTTTTTTTGGGAGTGACTCAGCCCACTAACCAGCCAACTTACCCTGCGGGCTCAGTTAACCACTAGCTACGGCTATGGGTCTACTCAGCCTGTTGGCTCAGTTAACCACTTGCTACGGCTATGGGTCTACTCAGCCCGTTGGCTGGTTGTTGGATAATTAGTCATAATTATGGTATATGCCCATCCAGTAACACCCAAACGAGTAACACTGTTACTTGTTGGGAAAAAAATTCGCAACGAGTCACAGGTGTCACTGGATTCTGTTCTGTGCAGGAATATGAGAACAAAATAAGAAGGAATGATTTCACTAAAATAAGAAATGAAAACATCAAAGTAAAATGATAAAATTATTGAAATACTAACGGACTTTGAAAAAGGAAAAAAGAGTTTAGAATTGTTTATTGAGCTTTTAAGAATGTATTTACTTTCCCTGGGCTGATTGAATGGATCGCAGTATGCCATTGCATCAATAAATAACTAGATTGTAGCTATTTAGTTTTATGGGAAGAGAAAAAAAAATGGATAATGAAGTAAATGCCATGTAAGTGTACAATAAAGAATAAAATAAATAAATAAATCTCAATTATTTTTATTTACATAATTTTTAAATAAAAAACCATTCGCTGTTTGTTTAAATGGAAATGATTCGGCAGTTTAAATGGATATTTTGTCCGTGTGCTGGGTAAACCCTTAGCCGTACCAAGTGCTTAACCGAGCTCACGGTCTGAGTAGACCCATACCCGTAGCAAGTGGTTAACTGAGCCCACGGGCTGGGTAGACCCATAGCCGTAGCAAGTGGTTAACTGAGCCCGCAGGTTAAGTTGCCTGGTTAGTGGGCTGAGTCACTCCCAAGAAAAAATGAACGTGGTCAACTGAGCCCGCGGGCTCAATGGGATGTGGGCTCAGTTGACCATGAAGGGATAATACTCAATCTTTCTTTCATTACATTTCACCAAACACTGATAGTAAAACAAAATAAAATCAAAACAAAAATTTGGAAAGGACAAAAAGTTAAAATGCCCAGGTGCTTTGTTGACTCGATATAAAACTACGTCACAGGAGCCGGTCTCCGACAGGGCCCTAACAAAATAAATGTGTCGAAAAGCGAATTCCTCGCTGTAGTTTCATTTATCAACCGTCACGGAGGTGGGTAGTTCTAAATTATATCGTTAGGCCTCTGACTCCTCCATAAATTATCCACGCGCGATTACTTATATAGTCATAAATATTCCTTCTTCCCCTTTATTCCGATATTTTGTTACGTAATTATAAAGTTGACGGTATATTCGATTGTTTACATCTTTATTTTACCACTTTCTGAATAGCTTTGGTGAGAAACGGGCTATGCTTCATGATAAGCGGTTAACGAAGCCCTTGCTTAAATTGGGATACGAAGTTTTTGATGCAATATGGGCTACAACTAAAACATTATTTTTTTCAATTATATTATACATATAATCACGCCCTTATCCCCGGAGGTCATTTCTCCAATCATTATAATTCGGTCCCACGTAATATGGGAAGAACTTATAGCCGTATTCCGGGCACTATTATTGACTCGAGTTAAACCATCTGAAACTGAGTCTGGGCTTTGTATGTTATCTGTCTGATGTTAAATAGCCCAGATTTTTTTAATTAATAAAAGAGAATTCGGTTTTAATACTATTCCATAGTAATTATAGGATAGGACTTTCAAAAAATATTCTAAGCTAAGCCTTATAAAATTTTACCCCTCTAAACTTTACTCTGCACTGTATTTGCAATGAGATAGCCGTAGATGTCATTTCAGTTACCGCAGTGCTGGACGGTAACAAATAATATATTTAGACGGCACAGCTTAACTGGAATCACTTTACTTAAAGTCCACCTAGTTGTGAATAATATATTCTAACAGTGTATCTCGCAGTTGCCTATTTTCGTACCGCCGCTCGGGCTACTAGTGTTTTATGTCACTGGTGTTAAAACATTAGTAAGTTGCATGAGAAAAGATTTTGCAAACACTATGACTTGCTTTTGTAGTTGTTAATTCAAAACGAGGCGGCAACTAATTTATTTAAGAATAATTAATAAAAAAATATTATAATAAAATTAATTGTATTATTATACGTCAGATTGAGTCCCGTTAGTACCGCAGTTAGAATTCACTAGATTATCGGACTTTTCAGGGATCCAATTTAGGGAACCACAGCATATGTCTGCATAATGCTGTGCATATTTCATTCATGCATGCAGCAGTTCCTAAGGAACCGACGACTTAACGTACTCTTTGAGGCACGGAGGAGTAAGTATATTTTAAACATTTTTACTGTTTCCGTATGTTTAGAACCTATTTTAAAAGTGACTTGGATTAGAACCGTACCTATTCAGTTACTATGTAGCCACGAATCGCGCAACTGTATTTGATTTTTGTTATTAAACGCTTCAAAGCTTACAAAGTAAACGAACCGTATTTCAAAAAGCGTCACGTGTTGTAAAAGGAAAATTATAAAATATATTTAGTAATTAAAAATATCATCGTTTGTACATCAATTAAGTTGGGAAAGTATCGCGAGCGTCGCGAATTTGCTCGAAATCTACCAAGCGTTTATTTTTAATTGCGTTCATAAAAGTTTTGTTTCAACACGATGTCTTTGGAATGTTTCATAAATTGATTCTGCCATCTATGTTTTACTTTATAATAAATATTATTCTTTGTTTGTTCGTTCTATTGTATGTGTACTGACTGACCAGTGTTATACAACGTAATATAACATCCAGCGAGCAAGAAGCGTTACGCTGCGTCATGATTGTACCTACAGAAAATCTTTGTGCGAGCGGATGAGCCGCTCTACTCTATAGTTTTAACTTTACGTTTTTAACCAATGTGATCTAGGTACTAATATTCCCGATAACTCCTCCAGCTAAGCTAAATCGCTTGTAATGTAATAGGGGTTTTACATCGATAGGCGGAGTTTTTAATTTTAAGTTACCCGTTCTGATACATGTTTGCCGTGTAACATGTTACATTAGGCCGTATAACAGTTCTTCACTAACTAATGTAACACTGGTGAGTGACAGAAAACAATTAATTTTTAAAGTGAAACACAACGCAATCAATTACGCCATCTTCTTCATCCTAGCGTTAATCCCAGTCGCATCCGAAGCCTTTAAGAATTTCACCTCGGAGTCTGGGGTCCGCTTTACCAGTCTAACTACGGATTTGGTTGGACTTCGATATTTTCCGTGAAGTGACTGCCATCCGACCTCCACAACCCAATAGCGATACTAGTTGTTAGACTTTTTAGGGCTCCAGCTACCCATAACAACTGCCACAGATGTTCGTATGGCAAACGGGGCCGACGGCTTAAAATGCTCTCCTCGACCAGACCAAAGCAAATACCCATATTCATGCATACAAATATTTGCACCGAGCGGGGATCGAACCCACGCCTCCTACGTAGCGACCACGTACACTACCACTAGGCCACAGAGGCTGTCCATCACACCATCATTTAAATTCAATAATTTAGTACCCCCACAGCAAAATTGCCACCATTTTAACAGAAACCCTCAGACAAAAGAAACCTTATGAAATCTTTTGAAGAAAGTTAGGCAGGTACACGAAAAATCCTGACGCCAAGTTTATAAATAAAGAAACCACTTCAATTTCACTCCCTTCAAATATAAACAACGGTACGTGTTTCAACGCGTAAATAATAAAACATTTAGCTGCATACAAAAGCAGTGGATTTCGTTTTAAAGCGCTGAATGCCAGTTTCGTGTCGCGTTCAATTTTTATCTGCTAGTTACATTGCAGCTGCTAAATTGGTATCGACCCGTGGTTTCCTTTGTCTCTCGGCTACTATTCAATTCTCACATCGTTATAAATGGAACGTAACTGTATTTTGTACTGAATGCGACAATTTGTTGTAATTGGTCTATTCAATATGATTTGTAACTACGTGGAAAGTTCATAAAATTGGTCAAGAGTGAGTTGGGTTTGATTTTCATTTGGGTATTTTTTTAATTCTAGATTTTGTATAGCTGTAGGTAGACATGCATGCAGCCCACAAGGGGCGTCACACTCGTGAAATAGAAAGAATCGACTTAACTGGAGAAGGATGATCACCTGCTTTTGCAAAAACTTGCAAATTTTCATATGAATTTGAAGAGACTACAAAATCGAATCATTATGTAATATGATTTTTTTTTTATAGTTGCAAAATGATTAACTATTATAGTTTCGTGTAGTGAAAATGTTTAAATTATTACATAAGCTAATTGTTTTGGAACTCAGAAACCATACCCTTTCTCTTCTTATTCTCAAAATAGAATTTGAAATGAATATTTTAGTTAATTAAAAGATGTAGTGTACAGGGCCCTATCACCTGCTTAATAACAATACTAACCAATAAGACTTCAACGCAGGCTTTCCTTTCGAGGTTGGGAAGTCAGGCGACAGTTGCTCCCGATAACGGAAATTTATTAATCAAAATTCATGAACGTCTCGTATCAAATTAGAAACAAATTCCTTCCCGCTTTACCCAGGAACTGTAACACAATTTTTATTCTTAATCGATGAAGAATCATCTACCACAGAAATAGAAGGAAAATATTGCTGCACCATCCCATTTAGGAGTGTTCAATGAAACTCAGCTGTGACGTCAAGCAATCAGTACCCCTAGTACGGACATTACGAGCACATACGCAGCAGTTTGTAAATTACTCTAACTGATAAACTAAATACGTTCTTTAGTCTAAGATAATAAAGGTTGTATTTGTATACAGATTTCGAATCCTGTGATTGTTCCGCAGTTTTCTAGGATTAATTATTTACAATGCAATTGAGTAACATTTTCTTATGGTAAATTGATATGCACTATCTATATACGGATTATTTTGAAGTGAAAAGTTCCTCAAGTGCGTTGGGCATTTTTCGTAGAACATTTTTTGATATTTTCTTATACCACTTAGGTGGCAGACAAGCACACGGTCCACCTGATCAAAAGTAGTTACCGTGTATACGTCCAGTACTTATACAACACTAATGGGAGATGGGAAAATCAATCTCACCTGTAAGCAAGTGGAATGACTGATTGACTCTTGGAAGTCAGGTATTTGTTGCTATAAAAGCCACAGGGAGTAATAACCAGACCCCAAAGCTTCTTGAACGAAATCCTCCGATGCAACCGATTTATTTTTTAATTGTGGACGGTACATCATTTTTTTATTTTTTGCTCGCGGCCCCGCCTACGTGAATGTCGGTTAGAGTAACCAAACATAGCCTATGTTCTTTCTCAAGCTCTAATCTAGTCGTGTACCTACTAAAACTCATCACGTTATCTTGGAAAATGACGATCTTTCATACAAACTTTCATCCCCTATGTGAACCCCTTTACCCCCTTTTTCGCGATAAAAGGTAACCTATGTCCTTTCCCAAGCTTTTGTTTGTCTCTGTACCAAATTTCATCAAGAACGTTTCAGTGGGTTAGGCGTAACAGAGAGACAGACAGAGCTACTTTTGTATGTATAATATTATCACGATAGTATGTATATGGAATACGCATACAATAACAAATGTGTACGTTATCGCTTGACATGCTATTTGCAGGTATACTCTAAGGGACAACGTTTCACCATGACAAATTACGCAGCGAGATATTTAAACGGGCGCACATTTTGTACATTAATCGAAATTCGTGCGATTCGGTTGGAAATGTGATTCTCGGGCTCATTAGTGCCAAAGGAGACCGCGGAGACAATAAATGGGCGTCATTTGTAACTGCTGCGCCACAATCCACCAAGTCTATTACTACCTCGTGAATTTAAAGAATTATTATGTCAAATTTTGTAAATTAATTCCCCCACGCACTTGTTTATACATATTTTGTCTTGCCCTCTGTTCTTCAGAATGAAGATAATCTCTCCCAACTGTATTCTTTTTCGGACTTCTCAACTTATGAGTTTTGTTAGTGTGCTCTCAGCTGACTGAGCCTATGTCGACAACATAAGCTACAAGTCAGCACCTCAAGACATAATATATTATGATGTATGACCGCAGTCTAGCTAGAGGATACTCTAGACTGCACGTATTTGGTTCGATTTTATTCGGGATTTGATCGGTATTTTCGGGATTCGAGCCCGTGACCTCTCGATTGTAAGGCCTACCCTATAAATCTACAAGCGCTAATAAAACCGTATTACAAACAAAGGCATTGAAACAGAAATAGCAGCCTGTATAAAAACGATCCACACAGGTATCGGAGGCTTTTGTTGCTCAAAGAAAAACTAATCTAACCCAACAATGGTCGGTACCCTTCGATAACAGCTGCCCTGGTTACAGACATGCAGGTACTTTATAGTGCGAACATGAGAATAACACTCAATGTCTTTAATAATTACTTTTATATAAATGAAGCAACAACTGAACTAATACAATAACGGAGATAGCATCCATGCATCCATATTGAAATCCAAATATAAATTTTACCTTTCTGTTTGATACTGTCTGAAATAAACACGAACCTCACGCATTGAAATAAACTACTATTAACGAACGGATTATATTGCAATATAATTGTTATTGTTTTTACTTTTAGCCCGACATTTTCATCTACTCATAGTCGACAAAAAAACTCAAAAAAGTCTGATGTATGTGAACACGTCCAACAGGGCACCAACATTATGTTACTTGAGATTCAATAAACCACAGGTACCACAGTTTTATTTCAACCTTTCTGTAGTCTTCATAGCGCCCACTTATATATTATGTTTATGCTCTTTCATTTAGAAACAGCTGAACAGATATCTATGAAATTTGACACGTAGGTAGATTACAGTTTAGAATTTTGTTAAGGCTAATTTTTATCTCGGGAATAGGTTTCTGTGAGTCTTGAGTTATTTTACTACACACAAAACCTGTAACCGATGACTTGTAATGAAAATAGAAGAAGTTTTGGAATAAAAACAAAAGTTATCTTTCTAAGGTATCTACCGACTAACTATCTACTGAAACACATTGACGAGTTTCTTGCAACTAGTCATTACCTATAAAAATTTTCGTACTCGCTCTTGGCAATCGTAAAAAGCTTTCACGAAAGTGATGTGTAGTTCTACTCAGCGCAATATCTTAAGTCCGCTAGGTGCTGTACATTTTTCTGTTGTTTCATCGTTTCCCAATAACTATTAAAGTAAGTATGTACTTATTTATTTGTAAACGATAAAATGCTATCTGAAAATGAAAATAATGCTATTTTTATGATTAAAATTATATAAATACACATGGTGCTATGTTAGCTTATTCAATATCGACGCGCTACGGAAATAATAATAATTATTGAATTTCACCAGCAACCAAAAATAAAGTGAATTAAACTGGGTTATGATCATTTATTCAATGAAATCCGAATTTAGTTGAATGGATTTCACTGGTGAAAAGCAGCCTAAAATATTTCTATTTAATGTTCTATTCAATCATACTAGTTTTTTACCGAAACTGATTTTCGATTTTCAATGAAATAAATGTCTTAGAATGTGATACATAGTCTTTTTTAACTTTTTATATTGTTGCTACGTCACATGGCACTTTCATCCGCGTGACTGCGTAGAATTTTTTCCCATACGTGTATTTGCAGCTTCGTAATGCTAGCTCGCAAGCTTCACGAGGTACTTTTATATTTTTTTCCAATTACGGTAACGTGTTCTTTTTTTGAGCCCTTCTTTAAATAAAACAGGGCACGTAAACATTTAATAATTCATTTGTTGCAGCAACATATGTTCTGCAACTAATGGATACAAATAAAATTGTGATTGTTACCGTATTTGTTCGCGCGTTACCACACCTGCCCACGATAATACGACGCGGTCTTGTTTACACGTGTTTTATATATTATAACACCAAAATGTGATAAATTTGGGTGATAATTTCTGGTACGCATATTGTGTTTGTTAAAAAACAAGAAGCTGTAATAAGCTTTTTGATTTTACACGCAAATGGTTTTTTGGTTATTTTGGCCGTATCTTTTATGTTAAAAGAAAAAGATTCCATTATAATTTTTCATAATTTTAAATGCCCTAGAGTGCAGAGTGACTAAAGCTTTTTTTATTAATTATGGTAAATTCTGTGCAATAATGAATCTAGCAACGAACGGGTTGAAAGATGGTTATTTTTATATCAAAAACATGGATAAACTGCTTGTAACTAATTCAATTAATACTGCCTCCATGAGCTAAAATGTTTTCAAACTTGAAAGAGATTACATCAAAAGTTTCTAAATTTTAATCTTAACTTTGCTCTTTTTTAATGGAAATTAATGAGCTTTAAATTGAGAATGACATTTTTTTTCAGTCACAGGTAGGTGCATATTCCATATTTTTGTTATTTAGTATAGTTGCATTTTTAAGAGATCCGATTCTTAGCACTCCATGGATTCACCGTGCGGTCGCCGGATCCATAGCGTGATACAGAGAGGAACACCGTGACGGCGACTGAGACTTGCGACCCAGATGTAGGTTTAGGGTGGCCACCTTGTGATGCATCAGCGCTCACCTTCACCGTCAGTAGTGTCCCCCCCCCCCCCTACCTATCCAAATTTGGTAAGATCCTATCAATGCCGCTTTTGATATTTGATTTAGTGAAGAGCTTACTGAAGCTCTTGGCAATCCGAGGTCTTTAATTAAGTTGTACAGGGATTTAGCTGGAATTCCCCTTGCTCCTACTTCTACGGCGTAGAGTTTAACCACGTAGCCGTTTTTGGTTAACTCGTTAGTCAAGTCAAAGTATTTGTTTGTCTTTATAGCGTGGTCTTTAGGTACGAGTATATTAGTTTTCCATGGTACTGTGAGTTCTACAAGCACTGCACGTCTATGCGATCGTGAAAAAAGGAATATGTCTGGTCTGGATGCTGAGGCACAGATGTCCTCCGGTATTTTATAGTGCTTCTCATACGTGTCTACGAGTATTGTCCAGTCAACGGCAGCTATCGAAATTGAATATGGCTTTTGAGGTGATTTCTTTGAGCAGCCTTCCTTTACAAACACAATGTCATTTCTTTGGTTTGTGGTTAATCCTTTTTTCGCTCTAGCTACCGCCAAACTTACAGGTTCTAAAACTAAATAACCGTGTAAACATACATCAGCTACTACTACAGTGTTCAGCATCATTAGAAGGTGTTCAACTGTCTAAATTGCACTGTACAAGGATGACGTCTGAACAATACACGCGTTGGGTACTCTTAAAATCAGGGCAGCAAAATCAACTCCTTTTCTCTTGGTTTTTTTATACCACTTAGATCGCAAGCACAGTTTATGAAATTGTAGCAGCACTAGTTCAAGAAATCTCACTTGATTACGGTTTAAACATTGTTTATCGATCAAAATCAATATTCGAAACATGTCATTCATAGAATAACTAAATCGATTAGAAATGATTTGATGTTATTATTCTAAATGCCTACTTATGATTCGATAGACGTCTTTTATGACAGAAAAGTTATATAGGCCAGGGTAAATAATTACCTATTCATGTTAAGTTTTCAATTTTCAAAAATATGCCAGATACCTACATTATTTATATTCAAATGGCGTCGGTTAATAGGTTTCATTTAGTCACTTAATAATATAAAATTTGATTGAATAAATTTATTGACCAATATAAATTTTGATCAGGTTCTGTTTTGACTGAAATTGAAACACTAGACATGTTGATAGCGTATACTGTAATATGTACGAATATATGTGATTAAGGTAGGTAAATTTAGCGACGAAGCTTCAGTGAGGTGTCGTACCGGTCGTACGGATGGATGATTTATCGTCCGTAGCTGCACTGCTTCTAGTTCTTGATTAATTACACTGTCTGTCAGAAAACTATCACCCTGTCTCTGTCATTTCATTTATGTAAGATAATCGTTCCCATATTAATCATTTGAAGGTGGGGCTCGTGGTTAAGTGGTAACTAACAGTTTAGTAGGGACATTGCAAGGTTAAATCATAAAGTTACACAACTAGCCAATCTATTGAGCCTGCCCAGGTAAGCCTGGGTGGGGTCAATAACCTAAACCTCAACAGCTATTTATATTGGCCGTAGAAGATAAAATTATCTAGGTATTCATATGCTTCGTTTTTTTAGTCGAGTTTTTCTGTTGTAAAATATGTTCATTATTGGTTTCATCTCATCTTATGTTTCACTCCAAATTTAATTTAGATCAAAGCTCAGGAAAGCAATAAGCTTCATATTTATTATGAACAAGACAGATACACCTGGCCCACTCCAGGAAAAATCATTGCTGGCCCTTGAGTATCTCAATGCGAGGGTGAGTGTTTCATGTATTATTCAAATTGTTCAATGATCGCGGGCACGGGCGGAGCTAAGCCGCTCGTTACCCGCGCTGAGCTCTACGCATTCAGCTAATAGCACCATTTGCCGAGATTGTCTGTGAGCTCCAAGGGCCGCTAACTGTACGGATTGGCGTTGAATAATATGGACAGATTTTAAGGTCATTATTTGATCTTGAAAATGAAGCTGCGAATTTTTTTAGTACTTACGTCACAGAACAGTGCCCCAAGCACGAAAAACTATCGTAATTGTAACGTAAACGTATCGACAGAACGGAGTATTGCGATAGAGCGCGCCTTACAAGTATGAACTGCTATCACGGTTATGAACAGTACCGAGGCTCCTGGCTCAACCTCAATCAGTAGCAAAACAATACCCATCAAGATGACTTCGCAAATAATATTTAATTCGATATGTTAAATTAAAATTTTATACAACATCGTATATTTGTAGTAATAATGACGCAAAAATACCGCAAAATGACGCCATTTTTTTGTATTTTGGCTTTAATTTTATCCATGCATATCAAATCGAACAAAAAACTTCATAACAACAAACTACATTAATAAGTGCATCTATTGATATTTTCTGTAATGCATGAAACGTCACTATAGGTGCGCTATACCATCGCAAAGTATCTGCTAACACTCGGCGCCAAAGACCTGACGCCCGTAGCACATCTCCGCCGTTTCGCGGCGGACAGCGGAACTGCTAGTTGAGTTTCGCTGTGTTCAAGTGTAGCTGGAGCAGCGAAACATGAGCGGAACTTGACACTTGTTATCTAATATGGAGCGCGTACCCGAATCTAACTGGTCCGTGTAGAACGCATGCGCCAACTACCTGACTTCTGATTGCTCCGTTCAACATGATAACGTCTTTTTCGCATGCGCGAACTTGATACCGTGCGTCAGAAACTTTCAAAATCAACAGGGCCGAAATTGGGTAATTGGCTGTCTAGTTAAATTAAATACTTTTTACTAAATATGTATACAAATATAATCGATGATTAATAATTATTAATTATATTGACCAATTATTATTTATATTATGATTGGATAATTTCTATGGTTGGACAATTAAAGAGTGATTGTCATTTTTCATAATTGGACATATAAGTCGTGCAAAGGACACATTTGACGTTATTGCTGGACTGGTCGCCGAGTGCAGACCGAGGGTTCAGATTCAGCCACCTGTCACCGCTTCAACCCGCTGGCGAAGTGGTGTGACATTCATATCCTTCCTTTCCGGAGTACAATGGGGACACCGTGCTTTTCACACCTGAGGGCTCTTAAATTATGGCCTAGAATCAGTCGGGGAGTGCGAGATAGGCGGGCCGTATATGGCGGTATTTGGCTGTCAAGTCAAATTAATTAATTTTTACTAAACGTCTAATCAGTAAGTTATAAATAATAATATTTATACAAATATAATAAAGAGAAAAGAAGATGTAGCGACGGATGTGGCCCTGTGGAGAGGTTCCCTCCATCTGGCAGAAACTTGATACTCCGAAATTCATTAGGCATAACACATTTGACATTATTGGTGGACTGGTCGCCGAGTGCAGACCGAGGGTTCAGATTCAGCCACCTGTCACCGCTTCACCCCGCTGGTGAAGTGGTGTGACATTCATATCCTTCCTTTTCGGAGTACAATGGGGACACCGTGCTTTTCACACCTGAGGGCTCTTAAATTATGGCCTAGAATCAGTCGGGGAGTGCGTAATAGGAGGCGTGCGGTTTTGAGTAGGTGCGATGGCCGACCGGAGTGGTATTTGAAGGGACTACCGAAAAAAAGTAGGAGCGTGATCAGAATTCGACGTGTGTGGAGCCGTGGGCAGCAGCTATGTATAATACTAGCAGTTGCCCGCGGCTCCGCCCGCGTGGAATTCGGATTCCGTTCCCACTTTTTTTTCGTGCTAAAGTTCCCTCGGATATGGTCAGGAGTGATTGTCGAACTGAACTGAACTCTGACCCACTAAAAACGCATGCCGTCGCGGGTCTTTATTTGCTAGCCTATGTTACTCCCATTATTGAAATCAGTCAACAACAAACAAAAAAAACAAGAAAAGGACTTTCCTCTTTAGAATATTAGTGTACCTAGATGTAGGTAATACCATCCTGTACAAAAAACTGTAGACGGCGAAAAAATAATCAAAGTAAAACTTTTTTACTGATCTTGATTCATTTGGAATTTAAAAGACCCCTAATGCGGCCCTGCAATTTACGTGTTACGTAAAATTGTCACGTGACAACACTGACAAAATAGCGGACGAAGCGCGGAGGTGTGAACGGCATAAGGCGAAACTGCGCGGTGAAAGAGATAGAAGATAGGTAAATCTATGCATTAGAACATGCCGTTTCGCTAGAGTTTCGCTCCTCGTACAACTGACAGAACATGGCGAAACGACCGCGGTTCCGCTATACGCGGTTTCGCGGCGGAGATGTGCTACAGGCGTGAGTGATAGCCGCGCTCTATATTTATAATGTATACTCTAAGGAACTGTGTATGTATGGAGCCTGCCAATCGCAATGCTCCGTCGTCTCGATATATTTACGTTACGATTACGATAGTTTTTCGTACTAGGGGTACTGATAAATAGTACTAGCGTACTTACGTTGATTTTGTGCCAAGCGTCAGATTCAAATAATAGCTGGATTTATGACAGAGTTAAGATCTAAGATTATAAAATGCTTTCACTCTAATCTCTACATTCCTTAATACGGCAAGAGAATAATATAAATCATAATGTATAAAATCACAAATTTTCAAATGACTGGACTAAATAGAATATGATTTTTTGTTGCCACCCATCTGACAGCTGTTGTTTATTTTTGTCCTGTATAATTTAATTGAGCAGAAACTTGTCCCTTGTGATGGCAAATAGTTACCGAATCGTCTCAGTAATAGTAAGTATAAACACAAGTGCGGCCCAGGGTACAACTGTAACAATGGCCATTTAATAATACACGTATAAAGGCTATAATCTTAATCTGTTTTAAGGCGTGGTTTCACTTGAGCGCAGTGACCCAAAGATATTTTTTACTAAATTATTTGTTATAGGTATTATGAGTAAGATCGAATGTAGTTTTAGAATTACCCATTGTAGTCTGGTGGAAAGTAGATCCCAACGTCGAAAGTGATCTGCGATCAGTAGATAGAGAATATTATGGACGTCTGTAACAACTTTTATATAATATTCTGACAAGTAAATTAAATGAATTTTATCTTATCTAATTACACCCTTTTTACAATCTCTAAGTCTTCCATAAGGATCTCTAAAACAAATAATTTGTTTATTTATTTTATAGATCCTTATGGATTGCCTTGGAAGAATATGCTGAATATGCCTTGCAAGAATTTTGTCACTTTATTGTCCAAAATCACAATAACCTAATATTTAGGTTAGTGTGATTTTAGTAGAGAATATTGTTTTTACAATATTCCTTTTGTATAACATTACTGTATCGTAATCGAAATATAAGCACACACATAATGTAAGCACAAACATCATATAAGCACACACATTTGTCAATCTTTATCCACCCCGTGCCTACAGCCCCACTTGCGTGGAACCTCACCTTTATCAGCGGTATCTGTGCCACATGTTTGCGGTTTAAATGCTATGTAGTTAATGGGCTCGTCAACCAAACTTTTACAATTTACGGATGCCATTTCAAAAGGGCAACTGTTAGTGATATGGAGGCCGCTGTGTGATATATTTCCACATATATCTGGGTTAACGTTCTTATCACATCTGACCATTGTGCCGTACCACTCCAAGTTGGGTAGCATTCGGAAATCTGAAATGTGTTACTTTTAATCTCTCGGGAAATCGAGCGACGCAAGCTACCTTTCCATATTAACAAAACTTTAATCTAACTCTCGCCTCCCGAAGGGGCATCCGCGCTGTTGCGAGGCAAAAATTTTGTGGGCAGTAAATTTTCTTTAAGTCCGTCTCGTGGCAGACTTCCAACACCAGCAGATTCTAAAATCTCATTTTATTTCCGCAGGGGCAACTTCGTTAAGAACATAAGTTAAGCTAATATTAGCACAGTTTACAATTCGTGCGGTGCACATTCGGTGTTGGTTCGCTCTATTTACAAAACAAACCGAGTGTGCTTCGCTGATAACTCATCCGAATTTATATGTACAATACATCTTGTCTAACAACTCGCATCATTTGCAGACAAAATGACGGAGCATATATCAGGGGCTATCAATAACGTTCACTGTGTATCTGAGTTTCAGAGTATCGTTTGGCTCGCTTGTTTTGCATTTTGATTTTCTTTTATTTTGCTTGTGTACAAAAAGCAAGAGTAGAGAAGCACTAGTTACGGTAGAACGGTCTCTTGACGAATTGCTCGCCAACTGTCGTAGTGTGCACTAGATCCCCGTCGCGGCAGAGCGCCAGCCCGACACCGTTCGTTGTCTAGACGTCACTCGGACATGCCTTGTTCGTTCTCAAATGTGAATGCACTGTATTTTACAAAAATACTCGTTGCAAATATCTCGAATAGACTCTCAAAATCTGTGGCAAAGAATTGCGAAGAATTCTTGTCTGTTTTAATATGCCTTTATTTGATTTACCTGTGACTTAATGTAAACAAATTAAAGTCGAATATAAGCAACTACTTACTAATTAATTTCTCGTATTTAAACCTTTGTGTTATGTTAAATACAGACGGCAATACATCAATTTGACACCGAGTCAGTGTTGATGAAATCAAAATGTGGATAGCATGGCACTTTTCAACGGTTTAACCTTCAAATTTATGATCAGTTTTAACGAGTCAAAAACATTACAATTTAAAACAACCGTATTTTTTATTAATATATATACGAGTATACTGCTATGGCAATTAAATTACTTTTCTATCAAGAGCATGTCATTTTAGAAATACACGTTACGTGTAGTCCAATAATACCTATATTAAATTTTATTCCCTGACAGCACGCACTTAAGGGCCTATAGAAAATCCTAGTCAGTGCAGAAATGTAATATCGCTATTGTATTTGCAATATTCTGCAATTGGAAGGTATATTACGAGACTTTTATTAAATCACTTTCGTATCTTTCCTCGCTTCTCCCTGTGGGGTAGGCAGAGATTTCCTTCGGAATCACCCGTAACGGATCTAACTAACTACGTTAGCGTGTAATATTATGAGATCAGAATGCGGATAAACATTATTGATACATTTTCTTTTGGTTTTAATAACCAGCATATTATGGAATATGGATAGCCTCCGTGGCGTAGGCGGTAGTGAACGCGGCCGCTACGCAGGAGGCGCGGGTTCGATCCCCGCTCAGTGCAAATATTTGTGTACATGAAATATGAGTATTTGCATTGGTCTGGTCGTGCCTCGGAGAGCACGTAAAGCCGTCTTCGGTCCCGGTTGCCATATGAAGATCTATGGCAGTCGTTACGGGTAGTTGGAGCCCTAAAAAGTCCAAAAACAACGGTCTAGCTGCAAAGCTTCGATATCGCCTTATGTTACCATCATTGGGTTGTGGAGGTCAGATGGCAATCGCTTCACGGCAAATATCGAGGTCTAGCCAAATCTGTAGTTAAGACTGGTAAGGCGGACCCCAGACTACGAGCTGAAAAGCTTCGGATGCGACTGGGAATTAACGCTAGGATGAAGAAGAACCAGCATATGGAATAAGGGTCCAATTTCGACCATTGTGGTAGTAGTTTTTACCTAATGTATTGTTACATGAAAGGAAACTAATTGTACCTACCTACCGTAAATCGTAAATCGCACTGACAAAACTGTCAAGACTGTGCACATTGTGAACTGTAAGAATATATCGGTCATTCCGTTCTAGAGAACGAACTCAAAAAATGTGTTCCACTCTAACGAAACTGAATAAGAAGGATTTTAAACACAATACATGCTTTTGTTATTGCTGTATAATAATCACAATTTTCTAAGTTAGTAATAAACCATTTCCTTTTTCCAGTTAGTAATTCGACGAATAAGATCTAAGGAAAAAGGTCGTTTCTCGTGAAACACGTCTTAGAAGATATAAGCACAGGCTTTAAAATTATTAATAAATAAGCTGGTTGGATCTTTACAGTTTCGTAGAACTGGGTTGAGTGAGATGTTTTCAAGCGTCTAAAAATAAATTGATACTAAGTAGGTAGTGAAATATATTTTGCTATAATTAGCTATAAGTACTAGTGGGGTAATCAAGTAAGATAACGCAAGGTTAAGCTATACAAGCCAGGTAGGTCTTAGGATAGGTGGCAGGTCTTAAGACATTTGAGACTTTCCGTGCCCCTGAAAGTGCGTTAAGCTATCGGTCCCGCCCCCCTAGACAAGTGGCAATTCGTTACTCGGCGTATGATGGAATAGAATGCCAAATGTAAGGGATTTGACGTATATGACAGGCGTCAACGAATGTCAAAAACATCAAATCCTATACATTTGGCATTCTATTCCATCATACGCCGAGCAACGAATTGCCACTTGTCTAGAGGGCCCGGTTGCAATGAGTAAAGCTGTGATGAGGTGTGCATATCACAGACCAGGAACTAACTTCTACATGTATTTCTATATCATGTCATTTATCATAATAGTACTGAATACAACCGCAAATATGATGAACGTCGGTGTCAAATTTGTCATGATTACCGTTCCTATTCAGTTCACGGTAAGTGGTGGTAATGTCACATAATTGGATACCTGTTTCATTACGCAGCTAATTGTGATGGATGCCAACTACCCTTCTATAATGGGCTTATCTATAGATCTTTGTGATAGTCCTGTACCATTTCATTATCCTAATCTTAGTATTATTTGCGGTTGCATTCTGCTGCAATTCGGCATTCTCCCGGTTGCTTTCGAAGCTTTCACGTCGAAGCTCGGGGTCCACTTAGGTACTCTTTGCCTTATACCTACGGTTTTAATAAGAGCGACAGCCTGCGGTGTGACCTGAACCATACAAATAATCAAAATTAAGTTGTTAAGGATATAGGATACCTACCTCTCATCCACCATAAAGATTGATGTCCTTTAGAAATGTAAAAATGACTTATGAATGGGCTATAAAATCTACAATAACGAGAGCAAAGCCGTGGAAAAAGTTAGTATGAAAAAATATTCATCACAAAACCTGATGCAGCCTTATAAAGTTCTACAATATTCTTAACCTAGTACAAAAAAAAACTACAAGACAATTTTACAACAAGTGCTTGGCGACTCAGAAAATATTAAAGTACGTAGAAAGTCAGTAATAACTAGCTGCTTGTACATTTTCAAATGATAGAGTCTTGAGGTTACTCAACACGATGTACGTCGGTGCCTGAGCAACAAACAAAATGAGAAAAGAAAATAAATGAAACTAATAGCCGTTCAGCTTTCCGTGTAACACTTTTTCCTATTTCTCAATTTCCTTGCTACTGGAATGAAATATGTTTTACTGGTTTTATTTTTTACCGGACTAAATGTAAGAGAACAAAAGTCTCAATGGTACATAAATTAATTTAGTTAAGAGTTTTGTATAGACCGTGTCTGACAGTGGTTATTTTATAGTGTGGAACTTCCCCCGGAACCAGCGGGGGTGGTTATGCTCAGGTTTGAATCGATTAAAACCGCACGCCGTCTTGGTTCATTCAGTAGCCGGTGGTAAGATTGCCACTGGCATATCCCTCACTCGCGGCGGACCCGGGGCCATCTCGAAACGGCCCCCTCGGGTGTCTGACAGGGTAAAGACTTTTTTGTCTAACCACTATTAAAAAGTCATCTTAAAAAACATGGATTTTTTTACCGTTTATATTGAAATGTTTTGTACATTAACCTTGAGGATAAAGGACTACACAGCAACCACTCCCGTCAAAAGAAAAGGAAAGCTCATGTTTTTTTGTATGGTTTTCGTGCATCTTTGTACAGAATAAAAAAAAATATTTCTTTCAAAGCGGACTCCAGCTTCCAAAGTGCAAGTTGATGATGAATCTTTATCTTTCTAATCCGATCTTTATCTACATGACCAAATTGCATTTGACCCGCTAAGAAATTTCTTACTGACAAACTTATTATTAAGAACTCCTAGAAATCTAATTACGATATGCAAAACGTTTATACTAGATATTTTTTAAACTGAGATGCCGACAGTGTCATAGCTGCACTATGACACCATAATGACTAGACACTATGAAAAAACCTTGAAGGCAGCTTATTACTAGCATAATGAAGTCGTTATAGTGGGATCACAATCTTCAATAGTCGTACTAGATGATAGCAGATAGTTTAATATCACGGAGAGGGTAGCTTTACGGGTATAGTGTTACTTGTGATTCTAATTAGATGAAAAATGATTGAGTTACGTTTTATATTCTAGAATATTCTACACTATTTTGGACTAGTTTATAGAATGGGTTTATGCATATCTAGATATCGTTTTTTGTAAACACACACATATACCCAGACCAATGCTTGGTAGTATTTTTTTTATTTATTACATCTACATATATACATAATATTGTGTGATCCACAATTAAAAAATATTTTCTTTCTTTCTTTCTCTTTCTATAAATTTTATTATTTATCTACTACACCTCTACCTACGAGTACCTTTGAATATTAAGTATGTAGAAAAATATATTAAACAAATCCCTCCCTACCTAAATGGAAACTGCTACGTATCCTAAAATTACAACCCTATTTTATATCTAATAAATTATATAATATCATCTGTGAAACCTCACGGGTATTATATTAAATGAGACATCGCGTCGTCATAAATTATACCGAAATATACCAATAGACGCCACACCTGAACAGTCTGCTATAGTCAAATAATGATTAGCAGTACGTACTTACGATAAGTGGTTTTCCCAAGCGACTACAATATGGGGTTCTTCAAGAAGGGCATTAGAAGGTTTCTTCAGGGTCGGCAGCGCGAGTGTGACGCCCCTGGTGTTGCATACATCCATAGGTCACGGTGACCGCTTCCCATGCTTGTCTGCCAACTAAGAGGTATAAAAAAAAAAAACTCCTTGAGACAAAAGCGACGTGAACGCATTCCTAACACAAGCAATTTAACTTAGTTGTAGGGGTTAGAAGAATACCTACTACTAATTACTACATAATTGACATTCTTCTTTTTCTTCATCTTAGCGTTAATCCCAGTCGCATCTGAAGCTTTCACCTCGGAGTCTGGAGTCCGCTTTACCAGTTTAACCGCAGATTTGGCTGAACTTCGGTATTTTCTGTAAAGCGACTGCCATTTGACTTCCAAAACCCAACGTGCTCTCCTAGACACGAGGCACTGAACGGGGATCGAACCCACGCCTCCTGCGTAGCGGCTGCGTTCACTACCGGCACGCCACAAAGGCTATCTTGTCATTTAACATTAACTCTGCAATTAAAATATTATTAATGGTTTTCAAATTGAAGTTGTCATGTTACTTATTTAATCATTTGCACATCTGGAAACTTCTGCAAACTGTGTTATGCAAATAAAATAATATGATGTGATTTGATTCGATTACTAACGTTCTTTGTTATCTTCTATCTATAATATAAAAATGAATCTATGAATGGGTTTTTAAGCGCAAATCTCGAGAACGGCTAAACCGATTTCGCTAATTCTTTTTTGAGAATTTTCCTTGAAGTACGAAGTTGGTTCTTATGGAGAGGAAAATTTAAAAAAAAATTAAGAATCGACTGTTAGGTGATACGAAGATTACAGGGTCAGCTACGATATAAGTACAGTAACGAAACTGGATTTGACTTGAGAGTCCTTAATGCGGTAAATGTCGAAACAGAAATTCTGTGGAATACCAATATCTATTTCTCATCCTATTTGTGATATAAGAATGTAAACAGGTCTACTGTTGACGGTTTCCAGTACCAAAGTATCAAAGCGATAAAGCCATATCTCCGATTTATTTTGTTTGAATTGGAACAAGTTCCAAAAAAGTTAAGATGATCCTATAAAAATATCTAAGTAGGGTTGTTATACCCATAATGTTTGAGTTAGTAGAACCTTAAAACAGTTAAGTCCCCCTGTAGCTCTCTAAGAATACGTTAAGTTTACAACATTGTTTTCATGAAGATACTATAATGTGCTATTTATAGGAAAGAAAGAAAGCCATTTACAGGCTTTCAAATAAAATTGACATATTTTATGTAAATAAACTAAGTCTTTTTTAGACCGACATTGAAAAAGAAACTAAACTTACATCAGTTCTATAAATGTAAGGTTTTTTTATACTACTTAGGTCGCAGACAAGCATACGGCCCTCCTGATGGTAAGAGGTTACCGTGGCCTATGGGCGAGGGCAACACCAGGGGGGTCACACTCGTGCTGTCGACCCTGTAAGAACAGAGAGATTCTGTGCCGTCACCGCAAAATACAAGTAGGACAAAGCCTTTGGTTTTCCCACTGACAGCACAAAATCTCTCCAGTGAGCTCTGGCTACCCTACTCACCGTCGGAAACACAACACGAGGCTATTAAGCCGTGGTCTTCTGTAGGAAGGTGGCCTCCTCCTAAAAAAAAGTGTTTTGATGATTTAGTTAGTCATGGATTTAGATGCAAATAAAATAAATTTTCCTGACTGTAGTTATTCACTAGAACTGCTAAGTTATAGCTTTAAGTGCGATTAACAAAGAAACATTTAAAAAAAGAAACCATAGGCACAAAAACTTCAAGAAAAAGAAGTACCTACCTACATTATGTTGATTTCAATCGACGTTACGGCTCTATACCTTTTGTATATTTATACAACTTAGCAGCTTGGATACCGTCTAACAACTTATCGGCTACACAAAGCTACATAGCTTCACCAGCGGTAGAGTGGTGTCGCCATTCAGTGCACCAATGCAGTTTATCATCGTCGAAACCCGAGGACCGAGATGTGTAGCGCTTTTTATGCTACTTTTATAAAATTCTCCGTCTAAAGTAAAGCTTGCGATGCCTGTACGTGAGATGATTGAAAATAGAAGTTTTTTTTATAAAACTTTTGAATTTTGATACCACGTATGTTTTTATATGAAATTAATTCATTTAGACTTTTAGAGAAAGAGGATTGATTGGTTAGGTTATTCGACTGTGGCTGATAAGAATATCAGCCACCCTAGACAAAAGTGGCCATTTTCAATGTATGGGATTGACTTATGTTTACAACTATCATTAACGTCAAAATATCTGTCAATCCCGTACATTGATTATTTCTAATCTATTATTCTAATCTAAACGTCTGATTATATAGCGTAACTCCCAGAGGCTATACCTCGGAGCCCATGGTACACCTATTTGGTGTTTTACCTTTGATTTGAATTATACAAACATTATGGAAGCGTCTACCATCTGACCTTCAATCCCCTAACCCCCAAAGCATCGTCCTTCAATCAGCAGGTGTGCCGGTTTGCTCGAGGTTAGCATAGCCTTAAAGGTCATGGTAGACTCCGTACACCCCTTTAAGTCTAGCAAAATTGGAACGATTAATTTTACGTTAAACTATTATAAATAGAGATAAAAGAGACAAACGGCTTCGCTTATTAACTAAAGCATCCGACCTCCAACCGGAAGGTCACGAGTTCAAATCGTAACTATTACATTTCCGACCTGCAGAATGAACCCATTCCTAATCTAATAAATTTAGCTTCGTTGGATGGGTTAACAAGAACAATATTGATGTTACTATGCTAATATATTTTTATTATATAATCTATTATATATAATATCATCATCACTACTTATTAAAACAAAGTCGCTGTCGCTGTCTGTCCGTCCCTCTGTATGCTTAAATCTTCAAAACTACGCAACGGATTTTGAAGCGGTTTTTAATAGATAGAGTGATTCAAGAGGAAGGTTTATATATACATACATGCATAATATTGTAGAGAAACACTGATAAATTTAGAGATATGCAGCGGGAACGGGATCAGAAAATATGGCGGTACGAAGTTCGCTGGGTCAGCTAGTATATAATATTATAATATATCATAGATTTTTTTTTATTACACTTAGGTGGCAGACAAGCATACGGCCCACCTGACGAGAAATGGTTACAGTGGCCTATGGACGATAGTTACACCAGGGGCATTACACTCGTGCTGCCAACACTGAAGAATCTTCTAATGCCCTTCTCTGAACCCCATATTTTTAGACGCTGCACTGGGGCAAACCACCGCAGAGAGTTCATTTCATAGCTTGAGATCCTCGTAGAAAAAGTAAAAATAAGTAATGTTGTTAAAATCTGAAATTTTAAATACAAAACAAATGTATAAAACAAATGTATAATCCATGGGCAGTGTAACCTGATCGAAAGGTCAGGTAATTATAAGGTATATATTCGTATTCACCTGGGAGGCGAGGGATATTCCTAAGATAATCACACTTCCGGCAACCGACGGCCCACAGACAGCGTGCGTTTTAGTCAGTTTGAGTCCGACATAACCTCCCCAAAGGCTCCGGCTAGGGAGGTATCCGTGGGGATTTTTGTCACGTTAAAAAAGGTATATATTCGTATATTCTATAAAAAAAATTACGGATGTTTATTGATATTAGCATGGTGAAACTAATACGATGCGGTAATCTTGAGTCATCTGAAACACAGTGCCGTGATATGGGCTCCATATGTAGTCATTTACTGGATCATGTTCATCTGAATTCACAAGGTATTTGTATACATATATGAAGCTGTATAAGTATCTATAATATTACGTACCTTTATATATAAAGCTTGAATCTAGCAACCTAATATTCCTTATGTTTTATAATAATACAATTTAAATATGTACAATATTAACAATAAAACTGAAAAAATATATATATATATTTGCATTGGTCTGGGTGTTTCTATGTATAATATGTATGTATTTACAAAAAAAAAAAAAGTATCTAAGTATGTATATCCGCATTCTAGATTCCATAACACAAGCTAATTAAGCTTACCATGGGTCTAGAAAGCGTTGTGTAGAATGTTGTGGAATATTTATTTATTTATTTATTATTCCTTATTAGTTACATTATCAATTATGTATTGTATTACCTGAAAAAGCAGATTTATTTAAAGGTCATTGTTTCAGTTCCTATTGTCAATAGGCTCGCCCCCTATTACGTGTATCCGATAATCATAGTTGACGAAATGTGGGTGATAAGATAATACACCTCTGCCTACCTCTTCGGGGATTTACAGACATGTATATATATGTATATGTATGTATGTGTACATAAAAATAAAAACACTCGATGAAATAGCAGTTGATAAAAAGTCCAAAAACAACGGTCTAGCTGCAAGCTTCGATATCGCCTAATGTTAACATTGGGTCATGGAGGTCAGATGGCAATCGCTTCACGGAAAATATCGAGTTCTAGCCAAATCTGTAGCTATGACTGGTAAAAGCGGACCCCAGACTCCGAGCTGAAAGCTTCGGATGCGACTGGGAATTAACGCTAGGAGGAAGAGAAGAAAAAGGCTACTCGAAAACCTTTTATTCTTTCATCCGCAAATCCGTCACAGATAGTGTAACCCAATACACGAACCCATCTATTAAACTACAATGTGTTCCGTATAGGATAACAATTGACCCATTTGGTGAGGTCGGGAAACTGCAACGTCAGAGGTTTAATTCCAGCTCAGCGCAAATAATTGTATGCATGAATAAGTCTATTTGGATCAGTCTGTATACACAAAATTGTGGCTTTTACAGACCATCCTCTGTCGAGTTGATGGTATTACTACGAAACCACTCCAATCATGTTATTCTATGTAGCTACACACTTAACTCAGTGCCTCAAATCCATCATATTTTCTTTTTTTTTATATAAAAATCATTTTTTTTTCTTTACCTATATAGGACACGTCAAATTGATTTCGCCTCGCCTGATGGTAAACTGAAGGCAAAGTCTTGGAAAAGAGGGATATATTGATACATATATTATTGATTATATATTCTACATTTTTTTGGAATCGACCTAAATAATACCTTTACACAATCATCATCACCATGGAGAAGTATTTTCCTGATTTCATCCGAGGCGAAAGTGAACTCGGAGCTCGTAGTCAGGCTTATGGCTCTATCTCCTCCACTTAGCATGATTTTTGGCGTCCTTGGTCGCGAGAGCTTTACACAATATTAAATATAATTTTCAAATGTTTTTGTAAAAACCATCATCCGATCTTGACGATGTCTAACTACAGGGTGGTGCAATAGAACGTATAGTGGACCATGAAGTTATTTGGTTGTCGAAAACCAACCAACCAACCGAGCAAAGTTATTTGGTTTGTAGAAAAAACTGTAAGGTGTACACTATATAAAGTGTACCTACGTAGTTAATACCTACTTATAATAATATCATCCAGATTTTACAAGTCCAAAAATTGAAGCTCGTTCTTTTTAAAAATTGTATTAATATAATTAGTAAGTGTTACATAGCGTCATGTCATGACACTACAACAGTAAGAATGAAAAATACCTGATATGATTCAGAGAAATATATTCCTAAAGTAGTATATTATGCGGCTAGGTTGTATTTGCCCAAATATCTTGCAAATAAACCAAAATAATATACTGAGACAAAGGAGTCGTTCATACTTCGTCGTAGGCGACTGAATAAGGCAAATATCAAAATGAGAATTTTTTGACCTAGAATAGGTCCACCTTAATAGAGTAACGTAAAGCACTACAAAACATGTATCGATTAAACGTTTCCTCAAAAACATCTTGCCTATAATTCTGAGAACTTTGGAAATATGAATAAGTCTGCCTTGACTAAGTTACGTAGACATTATGGAAATGAAGTTTCATCACGACGTAAATTTGCACGTCATTTGCCAACTCATTATATATTTTAACAAACTTTTCTCCACTTTTGTACTTAAACAAGGATTGTGAATGGATTTGTAATGTAAATGATATTGAAATTTATCGTATTGTATTTATATAAATGCTAAAAGTATCCGTTTGTTTTGTAGTTTGGCGGGAAAAACACTAATAATTATACTCCTTTGTAACGAAGTGGATAGAAATGGAGTTGCTGTTTTTCAATGGACGTTTAGGAAAGTGTTCTTTTTTTGAACCGGCAAATGAAAATTGGTGGATGGTGTTGTTCGAAAAATAAAATAAAACAACTTCATTTACTCATGTCAGTTGGTCGAGAACCCCCGCAGAGCCTCCCTCACCCTTTTTTGTATGTTTTGTCAAGAACAATAACTCCTAAATCAATGCCGAATAAAATAAAACTTCAGTAATATCCGGTATATTCATGTGTATATTAAAATACAAATTTGTGCTTATGTGACTTCAAAGCTAAACCAATATACTTAATTGTATTAATAACATCAGCGTGTACCTTCAGTACTAATCGCGTTGCACGAATAAATAAAATGAGAAAATAAATTGAGTAGGTATAACTTTATTAAGTGTCCTCGATGTTACAGTAGATGTGACACAGAAAATAATACGTCCGGCAGACGACTCAAGCTTGACATCCGTTGTGGTGAGATTATGACACTTACCTGAGCTGAGCGTTAATAGAATCCTTCAACATTACATCAATTTTATGTCATTGGCGTTACGTTCACTCTTTCTGCTAAAATAGTTGGCTAAGCGGGTGAATATTTTGGGCTGTTTTATTGTGTTGTATATGTTACGTCTATCTATTATTATTATATCATTGTACATTGCAAATGTTTGTTCGCGATGAACGCATTAACTACTGAACGGATTTAAACGCGGTTTTTTTTTGTTAAAAAGGTCTTGGTCAGACTTAAAATCTTACGTTTGTCTGATTGCAATCTATTGAGTAGATCCACGCGGGCGGAGTCGCGGGTGGAAGACTAGTATTAAATATGTTTACTATGTATGCTATCTCTACAGCTTTACGTAAAAAATATTATTTTTCATGGCCGCTTCCTTTGATTTTTTGTCTTATATTATTTTTAGTAAGTCAATAAAAACTGGACCTATTCAAATAATCTTTATAATGCGACAACGGTGACTTCCGATCGAAAATTGATCATACCCGTTTCCAATTTTCTTTGCAAAAAATGCTCACTTCCGGTAAAAAATTGTTCACTTGACAATATTCAAATATTTTAGATTATGCGGAAAATTTCATCTTTATATTTTCATTAGATCCTGTTCCAAGATCCATCTTTTTAGATTGAATTATTTATTCGCAAATAAGGAAGAATCCTTCCTTGTGAATGTTATGTTATGTTAAGAAATACCTTGATGAATGAAAAACTTAAAAGTTGTTCAAATTATAAGTAAACTAGCTGAAGAAGAACATTCAGTCGAATTGAGAACCTCCTCTTTTTTTAAAGTCAGTAAAAAGGGAGAAATCCGGATAGACTTAATGATACAGAACTGAAAATAAGACAATAATTAGAGAACTTCAAAGCACTTTTCATCAATAAATGAGATAGATAACGATCTTATGATGGCAATATTCATATAGCCATTGTCTACGAAGCTGAGTTTTCTGTAATTTAGTCAGGTAGGTTAAAATACTTGTTTACTTACATCTAACAGGTGGCTTCCGTCTAGATTGGCAAATTTATCAGACCCGAAACTGGGTTTCTCCTTTACGGATGCTTAGCACCTCCATTTATAAAGACGACGAAAGGCAAAAGAAAAATGTAGGCCTCTAAATTATTCTTCTACGCATTTCCGACTCAACGTATAAACTCACCCGGCCCTCGATTCTGCTAAAGCACAACCACTGTCAAACCACAGAGACTGCAAAAAATGGCATTCAATTTTAGACCTTATTTCTATAAACTTAGTCACAAAATTAAATGAAAAGAGTTTTAATACACTCTTTCATTCACTCTACAAAAAGCCATTTATTTTTAAACTTTAACTGCATTACATTAAAGGTTAAAATTAAATGAAAATTTCTTGCAGTGGCAGTGGCATGACAGTGTATTCTTTAGCAGAATCGAGGGCCTGGTTAACAAAATGGACATGCGATCAATAGCCTCAACGTAAAACAGTCCCAGCGTAAAATATTGTGACACAACAGTGTTTAGGTATAGGTATACGATATATCGGTAACAAACACCTCTCGACTACCTCATCAATTTCTGTCGGGGGACATTGGGGGATGTTAGAGGCGTCAGACTCCATCTATTTGCTCTTAATGTTGTATTAATTAACATGGAACATTAGCAGGATTGTGTGATTTGGAACTACGTATAATTAAACCATTCACATATAGTTTGGTGCTATGTAAGCTTTAGTTAAAGAGAGATATATTTTATTTGGTTTGTGATAGCTGAATACGAGGCGTAAAAAGTGTAGAAGGAAAACTAAAGTTCGCTGTAGCGCTAACACCATATTATTAGGTATTCCAACATGAAGCGCGCTCTAGGCCAGAGCAGATAAAAAAAATTGGGCAATAATTAATATCTATATAGTAGGAGGTGGATGGGGTGCAATTTTAGGGTGAAAAATGATTTTTCACGATTTGAAGCAAAACTAAACCTCCTATCGAAAACCATTTACACCCTTAAAATCCACCCCATTTCACCTCCGTATTTCATGGCGAAGTTAAAATATTTTTCCCGTTGTTTTGACCATATTTCCTTTCATTTCCAAGAGGTCTCATGCAATTATAGCCCCTTTTCCACATTTTTGACGCGGCTCACACTGGCCTTTCGGTCGGGGGAGAGATTTAGGTACTATAAAGCACATTCGGTTTATGTGTACCATTGTGAAACTATTTGCACATCATGTTGATCAAAATATGGGTAAGTTGCCGTAACATTGGGTGCGGAGGGACGCCTGTCACAAAATTTACGACACTGCTACAAAGTAATACGTCCATACCAATGCACAAATGTTCCTTTCTTTTTTTTCACAATGCGTTTCAATTGCCGTTGCAATGAAACTTTGAAAAGGCGTTGAACACACACCATAGCGAAAGCTTGCTAAAATAAAAACTAAGGTTTAGTTAAAACCCATCTCTGAAAGTTTTTATTTTCTATTAGCAGTAGGTACTGTAACTATAATGGTTAGTAACTCTGACTTTATTAGTTTGTAAAATATATTTTAATGTTTAAATATAAATTGTAAAAATTATCATATAGCTTTGGTAATTCTAATCAAGTGATTCACATTACAACATAGCCACGCCACAGTTTTCGGGAAATTATTTCTAATCAAAAACGTGATTGGTATAAAATGTATAAACGACTGAATATTGTTTATCTTACTAGCTTATCTTTTGTTCCTTACATTGTTTGTGTTACGACTCATTGGAATCATTGGGAATCGAGTTTCATTTGAGGAAAAATTTAGTTTGATTAATCTTGATGTGAATTGTGATTCAGTTCCAATTCAGATGAACATTTTGTTATTTATTGATATACGATGTTACATATATTATATTGATACGTTACTTTTGCATCAGTTGAACTATCTTTCTCTAAACCTTTTTCCTACTTATATTTTCATTCAATAAAAATGAATTTGATAAAAACAGAACATTAAATAGGTAGGTATAACCCCGTTCCTATCTATCTGTCAATTTATAGTAGGATGGCTTTATTCGTGCTGGCAGCGTTAAAATCATTTTGTGAAGGTAAAATCTGAAAAATGGTTATATTTTGCAGCGCACCTGTTTCCTTGAATATTTGAATTAAATTATTTCGTTGTTCTAGCTTCCATCAGGCATTCCATCATGCCTTAAAACTTAACATAGGAAAGCACTGACGGTAGTCGTCAGTCGCTTGAGGTTTAATTTAACAAATTATGAATTTCTATGATACATTGCAATACATTAACACAGGTCGGCTGCCCAAATTCAAAACCCAGTAAGTGTTTTTTAACAAATTTTACAGGAGAGCGTAAAAACATAAAACGGGCAAGCCTTTCAAAAGTATTGGGGTTAGAGTAATAAAGTGATATTTTTTGGATAGAGTACTAACCACTGATTACATAATGAGTAAAATATTTCGATAATAATGTATATTGCACGTTTTATACCCTTACTAACTTTGAAAATGGAAATCTCAATTTTTTTCTCTGTCCTGACCCGTTTCAAAAACCTAGTATATGCATGTTTCGTAGAGGTAAAATAAAAAATATAAATTTCTGCATCGATCAAAGTAAGAAAAGTATTTTTATTGTTTCAATGAAACATACAATTAGTTAGAAAAGTAAGAATATAATGGTGTGCGGGCGGCGGGTGATAGGCGGTAATCCGCTCCAATTTCTCGCGTCGCGCCCAAGTTCAAAAACCTAGTAAGCCACATTCCCAATAACAAAACACAGTAAGTGCATGTGACTTGCTGAGTTTTGAAGTTGTAAATGCGAGTTGCTAGGTTTTTGATCTTGTTTTCTGAGAGTGAAAATGCACTTACTAGGTTTTATGGTTTCAAAATATCTGTTATTTTGCAGGATTTTAAAGCAGGTGTCTTCACAGGTCGATGCGGTTCCCTATGAAAGTTCGAAATATGGAAAAAAAGTGTTTTCGAAAAAAATGTCCCTTACTGGGTTTTGAATTTGGGCAGCCGAGGTGTGGACGAGACTCACGCTGGCTTTCCTCCAACCTCTTCTAACACTAACCTCGGCAGTAGCCCCCGTAATGACCAAGACCACCATAGGACAAGTTGGGCTCCAAAGTTTGAAGATTTGGATGCAGCTTCAAAAACTCAGCGTAACACGATACTCTTTCCGATCATATTAAAGCGTCTGGAAATTGTGATGTGGAGAGGGGAAAGGAAATGTATTGGCAATGAGAAATGGAAATCGTATTTTTGGTTTTTTATACCACTTAGGTGGAAGACAAGAACACGGCCCACCTGATGAAAAGTAGTTACCTACCTTGGCCTAAGGACGTATGCAACTTTAGGAGCATCACACTCGTGCTGCTGATCCTTTAAGAACCTTTTAATGTATTTTTGAAGAACTCCGTATTATAGTCGCGGGTTTATATCAAATTCAATATAACAGTATTATTCGGAAGTGTAAAATATATTGTGGACGGAAAGATTTACAATGACAGCTCCAGGTGACAACACTGCCATCAGTATACTATGAGATCAACCCTTTATGTGCGCTTCCACCTTTTATCCCCGTTAATGACGGTTCGACCTTTATTTCTCCAAATCGGTGTGGAAATTGTGCAAGTTTCCGGCCCATTGATGTTATTTGTTGGAGTATACATTAGTATTGACTTCAAGCATTTATCTTTGACGTTGCTTTTACTTTCAATTATTCACAACGATATCAAAGATGACAGTGTGAGCTGTAAAAGAGTACTAAAGGGTGTTTTATAGTGTACGGTATAGACAATAAGTTCTTCTAAATAAGTTTATTTCAACTAGATGAAAGTACCCAATTATAGACTTTTAAACTCTCGTGTTCCATGATATACAATAATGTTAACGGAAATTAACGCAATCATGGTTTAGGTATGGCCTGTGACCACCGCCCCTGTAACCTGTAAAAGGCATGTATGTAAAAGCAATTAGGTACCAATAATATTAGCGCATTAATTCCCGTTAAAATTATTGTATGCCCAGTTATTATGGCCATTGTTGAGCAACAAATAATACAAGTTGGTACTACAAAATGCGTTTATATAATACAGTAATCAATACATTTTGGTACATTTAGTAAACTATGCTTATAATGTTCTACCAATTAGACTCAAGTTTCCTTTAACTACTGAAACAGATCAGGTTATTCAGATATTACATGGAAATGTAGTAATGTATTCATACTGCGAAATTATATTAACCACTGGCGCATATTATGTTCAAATCAATTTGGCACTTAATTTGTGAGTAGTGATTTATTTACTAGTAATTGTGACGTTTACTAGCAAAGGTTGCTTTAATGTTCTTGTAACCGAAATATTTCCACGAAATAGTGACAGACTCGGGTATTGGGGGATTACTATTGGTGTGTCAGATCGAAAGTGCTGATAATGTAATTGACCAAACGTACGAACCTCACGTAGTACCATCACCATACATCCACACTTAACATAATAATATGGGTTTATACACAAGGTTTTGGGTACGAAGTGATGAAGAATAACGTTCTTTATCACCTTGCAGCACTAAATGTTTGTAACATTTCGTCAGGTTTCTAAAAGTAAGCAAAGCATGCTTTTTAGGTGATGACCTTGTGGTGACCGAATTGTTGCACCAACAATAATTAAGCTTTACTGCCCAAAGTGCCTAAAAATATTTAAAAATAGGGCATTTAGGGTTAGAAGCTTGGCTCTCTATATGATCTGATTATTATTTTATAGTGTAAGCATGGTGCAAGCAATAGGTACTCGTTTTCGAGGTATTTTAAATGAAAATATTTTTGTGGGATCGCTACGATAGCTGTAAATAAAGATCTCGAAGATATACTATGTCTATGCAGCTGGTCTAACGCTAATCACGCAAATAATACACAACACATATTATGTTTTTTATACTTACCGGATAATAATAATTTACAGTAATGATATATTATTATTTGTAATTTATTTTTAATCTATGCAACAATGACAATGCGCAAATGAAGTTTTACTGACATAGTTCAGTGTACAGTCAGCATCAGATCGATCTGGACCAGTTAAGTACTCAATAATATACATAATACCACGGTATTAAGATATTTTTCAGCACACTAGCAGTCAAGATCGACCTGATACTGATTGTACTTACTTCATTTCCACCTCACTTTTGTTATAAACAGCTTATCTGGTAGTATAGGCCGTACTAAGAATAGCCATTGGATTTTTACTTTTGAAAATTACTTAAAATAGATAACTCACCAGGCGGCACCTTCTTGCGTACTAACTGACTGTTCATTAAGAAATGTAGGACACCATTTCCAACAATAATTTCGAAACAATATAGTTTTAAAACAGAGACAGACTAGCACTTCAGTACTACAGCAGCCCACAAATATTCGATGTTGGGGTCAAATTTCCCCTCCCCTAAAGCAAACAATACAGAAACAAGACGCGCACCGCTACATTAGGCCTGCTTCTACTAGGGCGTTGTCTAAACAACATCCACAAACTTTAAAATGAAATTCAAAGTACGAGTATGTTCAAAATGTATTAACCCAGTTAGAATTCAGCGATAAACTTTTGGCCGATGTGGAGCGAACTGTTTTGGTAGTTTCTATAAAAAAAACTTCTATATTATATTCTCCGTGCATATAATTCCAAATTCAAATAAAGTCATAGAGAGTCGCTCCCAAACTTTTTAATTAATGAATAGAGAGACTAATATTTTGTTAGTATAAAAAAGGTAGAGAGATGAAAGCACTTTCATACAGAGGGTACAAAATTATTAAAAATCGAGTGAAAGCAGAGACTGGAAAATCAAGCCTTCCTTTAAGGCGATTACATACGCGAATGACTTTGACCATACAAATGCTCAAGGTCATTCGCTCGTTTTTCAGCCGTAAAAATCAGTAAAACTAATTTTAATAGATAATTTTATAGGGGACGATTACAAACTAAGAAGGTCACGTCATGCTTATACACTCATTTAAAATATATCTGAAATTTTAGATTATTTGGATACATATTGTAGAAAATATTTGGTTTCATAAGAAAGAGTAGAGTGATGTTCAGAGCCTCTTTTCAACTATTTCTTTCTTTTTTATTGAATTTATGAAAAGGTGAAGTTACTCTGTATATCCTGTAGTATGCAGGGATGTAAATTTCAGATCTTTAGGTTTTATAGTTAAAAAGAAAAACGGTTTCGAAAATACCGATTTTTCGATGCTAATCTGATTCGGGGCCTTAATTACCAATAATTGATAGATTATGATAGAAAAAAGAAACAGAATTTATTAGCTGAAAACAGATTTTAGATACCTTTTTTAATACTTACCAAAAATATATATCAACCCTAAAATTTTGTGAGAGCATTTGCCGTCAACTAAATTTTTTGCGGGCATCCGGCTGCTAATGACAAGTATATAACAGAAACTCCACAGCACTAATGCCAGACTTAAAAATCGATTCTGGTTTCGGGATTTCATTTTAGCAGTGGAATTTACGCTGCCATTGTGCCACTGAGGTAGTAAATACCAATGTGTCTTAATTGATTGATACATTGTTTGTCTCACGTCTGATATTTTTGTGAATGTTATGTACACCGTTATTGTTATATGTATCGAAGACCTTACCGACAACTGAATTTCGTGTGAACTTAATAATACAAATAATGTGGTTGTACTTGTTTAATAAATAAATAGATACATTTAGATATTATATTGAATTCATATAAATTCATTTTTAACAAAAAAGTTTAACCGACTTCAAGAAACGAAAAAGAGGCACTGAAAAGCGAAAAATAACTTAATTTACAGACTTACTGATTTATTAGAAGTCGGTACCTAGCCCAAGAGAGGCCATATTTCAATTGATTGCATCATAGTAGTTCAGACACAACAAACAAAGTTGGCTGTCACCGACTTCTAATAAATCAGTAAGTCTGTAAATTAAGTTATTTTTCGCTTTTCAGTGCCTCTTTTTCGTTTCTTGAAGTCGGTTAAACTTTTTTGTTAAAAATGAATTTATTTTTCTCTTTTTAGTGAGTTTGTACAGTCTCACGACTGTACATCGCATGTATAGTGACCTGACTGTACATGCGCTGCTGACGCTGCAATACAGATCGAACCGGCCACGCTACAAAAAAAAAATTAAATCCATCATTATTCAAAAAGAATTTTTAAAATCAATGCATATTACACCGGAAATATAGCTGAATATTCTAAAGACTTCTGTGTACCCCTTCAAAGGACTCAGGCGTGATGTTATGATGTGTAATTGCAGAAACATTGCAATAATATGCCATTGCAGCAATCGCGGCTGATTTCCTGGTACTTTTTGAAGAGTTCCTTGGTCTAATCTCGGAAACCCATCATCAGATCTTTACGAAATTAAAATGGGACCACTTCGGAATAATCTACTTACGAACACAAGAAGAATTTTCAAAATCCGTCTAGAATTGGCTTCACAATCGCGTAACAAACATACAAAAAAATAAAAAAATAAAAAATAAATAAATAGGGTACGAATTGAGAACCTCCTTTTTTGAAGTCGGTTAAAAAGAAGTCCTGAAGCAACGAACAACAACCAATTACAGCTATAAGAATATTCAGTGTGGAATTACACGGATACTCCTACAATTTTTGAATCGTGACAAATTATTTGTAAAATTAATTATCACTTAATACCATTGCGGGTAGGTAGGGCGCCGTTTGACAGCTTGATAAATGAAACGGGCTCACAATGGAAATTGGCGCGAAGCTCCTAACCGAAGGCAAATGGTTACGTTCTAATATCAGGAAGCTACCGCGACAAACGTTTGAGGCATTAGGGGTATTTTGGACCACCTAATTAAATTACGCTTCTAGCGCAGTTTTCTACAATTAGTTTAAAATAAATATTATATTAGTGTGTGATAAGTTCTCGATTTAGTATCTAGGCCGAAGAAATGAAAATGAAAAGAAATAGAACGGAATGCCATTGGATTTTCTTGTAAGCGGCAATAATCTATCTACTTACAAGACGACGTAGAACCAAAAAATGATAATGAGTGTAGTGGGTAGTTACCCATCATCATTTTGGTCAGTAATAGATAATATTCTTCAGAATAGATAATACTCTGTGGTGGAATACACTTTTCGGACTTCTTCGAGGATAAGAAGGCGTGAGTGTATAAAAAGAAAAAATATGTAATCTAAATACTTAGATACTTTTAAATTGTAGGTAACGATTGTAGATGTGCAATCTTTTATATTTACAATTCTTTTTATTTTGTATAAAAATTTTAACAAGATTTTAGCACCAGAACAATCTCAAGTACCAACAAGTTTTCACATCGCAAAATTTTGTCCTTATCATAAACTTTTTTCAATAATTGTTCCAGGTGCTACTAATAATTTTGCCGTACTTTTGACATCTGTTGCTTAGATAAACATAATATATTATAAGGTACACTATAAATCACGAGTACCTACCCTCGATTATTACCCTGTAAATATTTTCCTAAACCAATTTGAAATATCCTGTATTCACTCTCATGTAACCTTATAAATTAAAGACAGCTAAGGTTGTCTCGTCTTTGTTGTGTTGGTCTCTTGAGCCTTTAGAAACAGCTCCGCTCATAAATATAATACTTTTTACAGAATTCAGGTTATGAAAATATGTAAAATAATCTCAAAATTTGCAAAATTTCACAATATATTACTAATATTCTAGTTAACTTCACCAACAAAGTTAATTAGCTTGTGTTGTGCCGTGAACTAAAATCACTGAAGATATTTCTCCACATTACTCGCTCCTTTATAAATTTTTTGTATCATATAAGCAACTGTATGAGGGCCCATCAGAATCTTATAGAGCCCAAACCAACTGCATCTGCAAGCCGGTACTTATATCTTCTGATTAACGGAGGAGGGTCTGTTGCAGCTTAGTCTCTCGGGTTTAGGTAGGTCGAGCAACAATTTGTTCACGTAAAAGTTAAGATGAATCAATTAGTAGAAGTAGGATACAGACCCTTGGCTCTAAAATGGACAATACAACATACAGTGGACATTAACTTGTGATATACGTAATCAAGATTATTCTAATGCGACCCGTCGTGGGATATTGTGTCGAGTTAATGGTTGTTGGCAGTGCCTCTTAAAGTGCAATTATACACTGAGATGCTTATCTAAGGTTAGCTAATGCTCTTTAGGTAAATCATGAGTGACAAATGCGTGACAATGCCGTAGGAAACTAATAAATAGGACTTGAAATCAAGAACTTGTAGGGGGAAATTCAAAGCAGTCACTATCGATGTGAGTCTCCTGCCTATACATTAATATATCCGATAGGAGAGACAGAGTTATATTGAAACTTACATTGATCAACTGCTTTTTTAAAAAAAAAAATTTAATTTATTTATTCTAATTAAAAATACATACAAAATACATCGAAAAATGCCATAATATAAACTCATTAGAGAACCGCACCATTACCGTCAACCTAGCACTTTTGCATAGTCAATATCATCATAATCTCAGTGTTAATCATGAGAGTGTCTGATGCTATCTGCCACTGCACGATGATAGAATGAGTATGTATTGTCAGACGGACATAAGCCTCATCTTAGTAACCTTGTATGACACACACGGGCAGTTATATGCGGTGGTTCTTATTTTATACTTCATTCATTTATTTACGAATACTAACCTACCTATAAACCTACATCTGGGTCGCAAGTCCCAGTCGCCGTCACGGTGTTCCTCTCTGAATCACGCTATGGACCCGGTGACCGCACGGTTAATCCATGGAGTGCTGAGAATCGGATCTCTAGGTAGATACAATCAACATCAGATCAATCTTGACTAGCAAAGTAGTTACTCAAAATCACCTTACCGATAATAATTTTGAGTCAAGTCAAACAATCTTATTGATTGAAACTGTAATATCGTCCGAACTAAAGGTGTATACCAAATATCAAAACAATCAGTCAACAGGAAGGGGGGAATAGCAAGTTATATGATTCAAGTTCGATCTGATGCTGACTGTACCTACGTTATTTAGAATTATTCGGAGGTTAACAGTATTTTATTTAAGAAAACAATACAGTATGAAGTAGTATAAAATACTGTGTAAGTAAGTAGAATAGAATAATATAGTATGGGTTTTATTAGTTTTAAATATCTCTTTCTATATTATAATTGTTAATGACATATTATTGTAACACTTTCCTTCAAATAACACGTAACATTATTCCATTAATGACTAGGAATTCTAACGTCTATTCCCAACCCTCATAACACCTAAGTATACATTTCAAATCCTCTAAAGCATAAACGGTTTCCATTAACATTGAAATAACTCAAACACTTTTAAAATTCGTCACTTAAAACTGTGACTGCAAATAAGTTATTAGCTTAAGAATACAGTCGCCAGCTATTTTAGGATTTCTGAAATAGCCTCATTAATTCAAGAGCTCGTAGCCGGGCCAGTCGGGACTTCTCCCTAAATCCATTATAACCCGGCGGCTTTGTGATTTTTTCACTCTGTCTGTCCGTTCAATGCTAGCACCCAGCTAGTTCGCCGTCGCCGGTCTTGTCACACCAATCCAAAACTAATTACCGCCTCGAGTGCAAGAAATTCAACAAGTATAGCGGAGTAGCCATTTACGGATCGGTTTTGTTCGGAAATAAATTGTTGTTTCGTTGATGAAAACGTACGATGTATTAGTTAGCAGGTAGGGAACGGATAAGTAGTGTTGTTTAATAGAGCTGTTTTACATAAAATAAAACAGTTATTATGGCCGAAAGAAAGACGGTATTAGTTTGAAGAAGCTGTCTGTGATTTTTCCCTTTTTTAAGCGTTAACATTGTTAAAATCTTACCTCTAGTCCTCTTTCGTCTATAGTTACCCGTTTAAATCACCGCTAGGGGCGCCACTGTTTCCAGTCGCACATCTTTATGTCAATCATAGATCATAGTGTCTTCTCGCCAGCAAGGACCTTGCTCTAATACCGTCTTTCTTTCGGCCATAATAACTGTTTTATTTTATGTAAAACAGCTCTATTATGACCTCCGAAAGACGGTATTAGTTTGAAGACCTGTTTGGTTTCTGCTGGTGATGGTAACTATAACAACGCTATGTGATAATATAGAAAACAGTATTATTTAGCATATGAATTAAAATAATGCATTATTATAATTATTAATCATAATAGAATGTTTATATAAAACATGCAACTAAGATGTATATCATATTCATAACATCAAACATTAATTAATAGTACATTATGGTACAAGTGAGCAACGTTGGTGATTACCGCCGAGGCGCCATTGAGACCCGAGCCGCCAGGCGAGGGTCTTAAGACAGCCGAGGACGGTAATCATCATGCTCACACGTGCCATACGACGTTTTACAACACACTTGCGAATAAAATAATACTACAAATACTAAATAAACAATACTACAAATTAATTCGTTTTCCTATGCGCGCGCATTTAACAATGGCGGTCGACCATATTTAAAAAAAAATGAGGTTTGAACTTAACTTTTTTTTACTCTGTTTTTTTTTCTGTACTTAGAGAAAAAAAAAGTTAAATTTGAGCGAAAATTTTGTTTATTACACAAGTATTACAAGTTGAAATTATTTATTTAAATACGAAAATGCATCAAATGACCATACAATAGGCGTATTAATTTATTCGTACTATTAAACACGTTATTTTTTGTATCAAAACTTTTTTAAGAACATAGACAATTATAGACACTTCCTATAAAATTTAAAAAAGAATCTATAACTCACTTTTGTGAATAATAGTAATGAAAAAGTCACAGTTTTATAATAGGTGTCATTCCGTGCTTAATTGCGGTAAAATAATATCACTGTTATGAGCAGGTGTGTTGTAAAATTTATTACCAAATTGAGACTTCCAATTTCCTCAACATAAAACCTATGCCATGGGCATAATTATTACAAGTCAACCTTTGAAGGCAACTGCGGATCTGAAGCTACCTTGAGCCGCATCAACATGTACTGCATAAAAATAGATCTTATCCATTCTCCTAGGAGTGTCGTGGTAGCTGCTCTAATTGAGATAAATCAACTAGTTACATCAGTAACATAGACCGCAAGGTTGAGTGTACTGAAGTACACAACTAGGCATTTTGGTGTTTGACAATTAGCACCGATTGCCTATGCTAGCTACAATCAGTTTTAGAATATTATAATGTATTCTGGCTTTCACTTAATTTTATCTTCGACTTATAAATGCACAATGGGCGGCCTTATCGCTAACAGCGATTTCTTCCAGGCAACCTTTGGATGGATAGAAGCAAAAGAGATGATAGGGTAGCGTATAATTTTTCAATGAGATAAAACAATGAAGCTGCGATACTGCGAAATTGATCTAATACGTGAAGTCATGTACTCACCTGTCTGAAGCTAGAGACAGAATAATGGCAACTCTTCTAGAAATGTCTAAAATAAACTGTTATATGGTACTGAAAATAGTCAGTTAGATATTATTTGGGTATCCCATCACTTCTCGTGGTATGGGTTACCAAGGAATAGGGCTATTCCCCATCCGACAGTAGACATTAGTGATTAGTCATGACTCATGACAAAGCGTTTATCTGACTGCAATAGGTCTGGCCCCCGTCATGTGAACTCATAACTATCTGGCCAAATGTGGGTGTCAAATATTACACCTCTGCCCCATGGAGAGGTTCACAGGCGTGAATGTATGTATCCCATTCAGGATAATTAATGGCCTGGGCTTTCCGTAGAAAAACTGTCTACATTTGTAGCACAGTACGGAAACACTGCAGATCGTGTAGATCTGCAGGCCCTGCAGATGTTAATTATTAAATCAATTGAAATGTAAGCTCAAAATAAAATTATGTTTAAAATGGGGATATGCAAAATACATTCCTGCCGTATGACATAAAAGATTGCCATTGAATATGCAATATGTAACCCATAGTTGTATGGGTAGGTATCCCGTACACTTAGACTATACACAATCTATACAGACCCAGTAAATGGCCATTACCGTCACGACGTAAAAATAGCTACTACTTTGGAACAAGTTTGAGATATACTATAATCTCATAATATGCAAATTTGACATGCAACTGATACTTTGTCAATACAGTGTATAGTCAAAGCATTGATCAAGAGTGGTTGTCCGCTAACTACAACTTGATAACTCCAGTTTTCCTCTTTTTCAATTATTATTTCTCACCCCCCCCCCCCCTTTTTTTAGGAGGATAGCAACTCTCTACTGAGGGGTCAATTAGGATCTCCCGGAGATCTTTTATCGGCAAGGGATCGATTAGGGCTCTCAATCAGCCCAAAGTACTGATCCCACTATGGGACTATATTTAGAATTTGTGTTCCCTTGGCATTGTATAGAAGGGCCAGCCACTGAAGTATTAAAATAGGTGGGAGAAAACATCCATCCCAATTCCCAACTGATTTATTAGGATCTTCCGCAGATCCTTTATTTGTCAGGGGCCGTTAGGGCTGTCAATCTAAGATTAATCAGCCCAAAGTACTGATCCCACTATGTGGCTATACTTAGAATTATTAAAATAGGTGGGGGAAAAAACCTCCATCCTAACTGATCTATTAGGATCTTCCGCAGATCCTTTATTAGTCAGGGCCGTTAGGGCTGTCAATCTGAGATCAATCAGCCTAAAGTACTGATAGGTATGATGTAGTTCCAGTTTAACTGAAAGCCTTACATGTGGTCACTGAACCACCTTTGAGTCCCGCGTCATGCACTGGGGAACGACGGGTGAGTCCCTTTGATATGAAAGGGTTGATATTGCATATGTCCTGATCTTTGATCGAGGCCATTGCGACTCCTAGCAGAAGTTCACATTGATGAACGAATCAGCCTCTTGAGACGAGGTCAAAGAATCCGTTTAACTTCTCAGGGAGGTAACCATCAGTATTATATTGAACTGCTCGGTTGATTGGTCAGCTCTAGAGGGGTTAAGGGGCAAGTGCGCCCATCATTTCAGTTGGCTGTCCGACTGAACCAGTAGTGCATTTTGTACATAAGCAATAATGCTGCATGCACTGCACACAACTCCCTCACATTGGAATGCCGTTTTTTGTAGGCTCAACTCCATTTGCTTGACAACATAAAGTTGTTCAACTTCAGTCCCCAGCCCGCGTCCGCCGCGTTCTGTAGTGAGAAAGTGAGTCACATTTTGCCTGTGTATCACTTGTGCACTGTGGTTCCCATTCCTGAGCCGCCACTGCAATTTGCACCTCACTAAGGGATCCAGAGCCCATCTTCCTCTTAGCCTACCTTGTTTGAAGCAAGCAAAAATAAAATTGCATCCTGAGACAATGATATTGATCATCCTAGTCGTCAGGTTAACTTCAAGTGTCTTGCAACTATAGTACAGTCAACGACAAAAGTAGATTAATTAGTAGTACTATGTAGTTACTTTGTTTTCTAAATATTATACAACTACTTATACATCAACTTAATTGACACATTATTAAGCAATGTAATGTAGATTTTTTTTTTTTATTTATTTTTTTTTATTTATTGAAAAATTGATTTTATGGACTTTTGATGTTGACTGTATCGCTTGGAGGCAAGTCATAGTTTTTCAATTTTTTAGTAAATATACCAATTACCTAGTTTAGTTACTTTGTGGGCAAAGGCATCAAGTTGAAATCTGTGTTTCAAGTGACTCTAGGTGAATTGATTGGATTACCTACCGATCCAACTTTAACAATGTGACTATATGTTATACTTTAGATATGTTCACGGATAAAAACATTAATATGGCATCATTAAGTGGGTATTAACCAAAGGCCCAAAACAAAAATTGTGAAGGAATTGTTTAGCAAATGAACCATGACCATGACTTGTTTCCAAAGGATTTCCGCAATCCAATTAGTCGCAGTTACAATGGTATAAGGTGAAGATGAGGCTGAAAGAGTGGGCTCTTAGAGAGACAATTTCTTTTCCATATTAGGTATTACTCGCAAGAGCTTCCTGTGAAATTACTTTATGCATAGATGAAGAAATGCCTGGTGCAAGTCTTGTCATCCAATCTACCTGTTGTAAGAACTGAATCCCAAATAATTGGAATTTCAACTGACATGTTAAGTTCAAACATGTTAATTTAGGCTTTTAAGTTTAAAAAGGGGTATAATGTCCCATCTGAACTTTTATTAAAGATGTTTATGAACAAGAAAGAGCTGTTCCTCAACATTTGATTTAATTATTTTTTAACTACTTATGTGGGTATGTGTAAATTAGTAGTTATAAAAAAATGTTAAATTCTTTGCATCCTAAGATGACATGCATTTATGCCTACTACTTTCTTACAATATAGATTAGTATTTTTATAGATATTCTTGTTTTAACGTATGAATATCACGCCAACTAGGACACCCTCAAGAATTCAACTTGGAATAAACTTGGAATAAGACTTAAAATGCAGTCATTGGGCACTGGGTTGTTACAAGTCATTGGGCCTATTGTTTAATGGTATAAAAAGACTTGGAATGTTATAATATTGCTATTTTGTAAGCCAGATTTTAGAAGTTCCTGATCCTGCAATACTATGTATATAAGTACGCCATTGACTGTTCAGTGCTGGGAATATAATCATACCTTTTATTAAGGTGATACATCATATAACTTTTTTATTTTTATTGGGCCGGTAAATCCAAGTGACACTACACTCATTATAATAGTCCATAAATCAAGTACCTCTCCAGGTTTCCAAGGAACGATCTTATTGTTTTCGTAACAAATATAATAATTTAATATTTTCCAATAAAAAAATTAAAGTACCTACATCAGTAACTAACGAATGTAAATGATTAAATATAATTTTAACAGGTTGATTTTTTGTAAAAAACCTTACCATATTGCGGAATGAGTTCCGAGCGTGAGACCGAACTCTCAAACACATTTCGAAATGACTTGGTTAAACCGCTTATTTATTCGAGGATGGCGAGGCAAAGTCGTTCTGATCTTCCGAAAATGAGAACTATTTTTGGACTTATTAGTGCTTCGCTCTTCGCTCTCCCTCGGGAGCAACGATTCCTCAGCGGTATTCATTAATTAGTATGGTACAATCTACTTACCGAAGCTCACGCTCACGGAAAGAAACTTCACTAAATAAGATACCTTGTACTTATTTATGCACTGTACACATACATACGGTAAAAACAATGTAATTACTATTTAATTAGTTATTTAATAACTTTTTTCTTGACTTGAAAATTTTTTCACCTTTACGCGGTAAAATCACAAAACGCTATGTTCTATGATTGACATAAAGATGTGCGACTGGAAACAGTGGCGCCCCTAGCGGTGATTTAAACGGGTAACTATAGACGAAAGAGGACTAGAGGTAAGATTTTAACAATGTTAACGCTTAAAAAAGGGAAAAATCACAGACAGCTTCTTCAAACTAATACCGTCTTTCGGAGGTCATAATAGGTCTAACTGTGTTTAAAGGTTTTACTCACCTTTTCTAAGCATTCTATCCTGTAGATACATGTATACCTTGACAATGATTGATATTTTTTCCAAATTCGCCTTGGTTTCAACTTGGTATCGTTTTGTGCCAAAATATTTATTTGACTGTCGCGATGGCAAAACTGTATCGATTGTGACTACTGTGCATGAGGATCTGAGTTCCATTCCCGAATCTAGAGATATGTTGTTGGGATTTTTTCTGTTATAAAATTGGGCATAATCAAAGTCTTATACAATAACTTACTGTTAGTTTATTCAATCACATATCATTTTCTACAGCAATATGAACGAAGAAACTTTATTTACGTAAAAATCAAATGCAATCAATAGCTATTAAATTGGAACATACAATTAAAATATACCTAACGTACTGTATATATAATGTAATAACAGAATGATTGTATGGGGGATGAAGTAGCGACCAAAATAGAAAAAACAGTTTGAGCAGCAAAAGAGATACGAGGATGGACGAAAAATGCCAAAGCAGATTTATGAGACGGGGGCAACCTTAAAAGGCTTAAGTGTACCTGCGTATGTCAATCTAACCGAGGACGTTTTCAAGAAAGACAGAGAAAACAATTGTAAAAACAGACGAAGCGAAAGGTGATCCATTTAAGTGAAAAGATATGGTGTAAGCCTACCCCAATGGGAAATACGCGTATGTAGGTAATCCCTACTAATATTATAAATGCGAAAGTAACTGTCTGTCTGTCTGTCTGTCTGTCTGTCTGTCTGTCTCACTTTCACGACTAAACCGCTGAACCGATTTTGATGAAATTTGGTATAGAGGTAGGTTAGACCTTGAGAAAGGACATAGGCTATGTTTGGTCGCGATAACCGACATCCACGCGGGCGGAGCCGCGGGCAAAAGCTAGTAATATATGATATTGTTTGTATAACTAACAAGACAAAGTAAGATATAATATTTCAAGTTAACCCTTTAGAACTGTTTTCAGCAGCCAGTATGAATATATTAAGTGTCAATAGCACATTTACCGCATTCTCAGTTTACGACATTCATAAAAATATGTAAGTAGGTACGTAAAGCAAAATATAAAAAGAAAATATTTTTTATCACTGATTTTCGAAGTCGATGCAAAATTGGGGACAACAATTTCGATAGCGCGCTAAAACGTAAAGTTCCTTGCCGATGTCTAATGAGCGAGGTTTTACGTCGTTTGCCGCCGAACCATAAAAATGTTAATTTAACTGAGCCGAAGAAATGAAAAACGACATAAATACCAACGCGACTCTACCGACCCTCGAAGTGTTTTGTTTGATTGTTTTTAGTAGCAAAGAGTTTTATGTTATTTGTCTTTTGTTTACGCTTGCTTATATTTTGCACATCTGCACATTGGACGAGGCCTATGTCTACCATGTCCAGCAATGGACTTCTATAGGCTAATTGATTAATTGAATTTATCTATCACAGTATCATAAGCCAATTTCACCGGTGCAACGTAAATCTAGTATATTAAAAAGTGAACTGCGATTTTTTTCTTCCGAGCACTTATCTCGGTCTGAACTTTGGAGTCCAGTCTTCATTTCCCTGTCCCCTTTTTCACCAACTTTTCTGATTCATCCACTCAAAGTATTTCGTTTATTATTTTGGATATGGCTATTCTACACAGTGCTATCTATAGGCGCTATGTAGAATACCTAAAATATGTATATTTATTTTTTAATCTTGATTTCTATGACCTACATAGAATCCATAACTTACTTACAAAGAGGTCTTATATTACTTCCTCTTCGAAAAATCTTATAACTAAAAGCTATACCTCCCTACGAACATGAGGGTAGAACCGTTGATAATATGCTAATGGTATATACAAACATCAAAGCATACGCTGCCTGTTTGTAAATATCATATTACAAGTTACGTAAGTGTGTCAACAAAACCCTATTTGCATAAGCTGTAATTTTGTTATTGCTATGAAACCATGAATCCGAGCGATGAATTATAATGATAAAGCATAAAACCCAAAACTAAATATTACTGTTTATGTTTACGTATCTACTTTAGCGACTATTATTAGTCGCGGTGTATTGGGATCAAGATATTCGGGGTTCAGGCACCCCTGATGATTCATGGACGAGGCTCTGGTACTACAAGTTTGTGGGGTCAGATAACCGTCGCTTCCGCAAAAATCAACTAAAGCAAATTGTGGAAAAGATTAATAAGAGCTAACTCCAGGTTCCAAAGAAACAGCTTTGATCACTGGAGTTAGTTGGCACATCTATAATCCTCCACCAACAATTAACTAAACTATGGTATGACGCACAGGACACACCACTATCAAAACTGAATTAAAGATGGAAAAACAGCCACTTGTACCTCAGATTTGTTCAATATATTTCTATGAATCACGGAAGTATTTGTCGGTCTTCCGTCGAGTATTTTCTCCAAGCAGATCACGTATCTTGGAGTGGACGACAATATGTTTCTAGAATAGCTAAGGATGTCTTCACCTATGTGAGCGCACGGGTGACTATCAATACGATACCTAATATAACTACAGGGAGGTAGGTACAGGAATATGTAAATGTACTAAGATTTTACAATATTTGCATCTTCTTTATCATCATTATGCATCATGAAACGCAGGTGTATCCAAAGATTACGTTATAGAGCCCGTGGTCCGCCCTAGAGTAAGTACCTACAAGTATTTTTCGGGATAAAAACACAATAAATAATCTTCACCTGGATAAAGATGCTTCTATCTTTTAGTTTTCAATGATGAATCTTCTACGAAGTTTTATCTATTTACTGTACATCTGTGGCACAAACAAAGTTTATGAAATCTCAAGAACAATTATTGCGTTTGCAGTTGTTACTCAGAACTTCACTCTCGCGTTAACGATCGAGTGAATGTTTAAATTACGATACAATAACAGAATTTTCATTCCACTTCATGTTTTTCAACCTACTTCATGTTTTTATGTTTTTCAACCTACTTCATGTTTTATAGATGTCAGATAGTGTCGAAAAGGGAGTACCTAATGAACGTAAGATAGTCAGACAATAAATAAAAGAAAAATCAGTCAACAGGCAGAGGGGTAATATACTTCCACACCGACCAATGAATTGCCACATGTCTAGGAGGGCAGGACAGCATTCATGACATGGATTAAATGACGACAATAATTGCATTGCAATACTTAAATTTTAGTCAACGAATACAACGTGATAATTAGGCACACTATGACAAGTGTGCTCTCAGTGCATATATTTGTATATGCCTATAGGACCCGGGTGTTTCTATGTAATATAAAAGTATGGTTACCTGCATTCTAGAATGTATAACGCAAGCTAATTACTTTGTCTAGATAGCGCTGTGTGTTTTCTAGAATATTTAGTTTATCTATCTATATCGAAAATAATATTTAACTACATTTCATTGGCTGTATAACCAACAAATTATTATACTACCGGTGAAGATGTTGGGTAATATGAAGAACGACAGAGTCCCCAATTCCACCTGTTTTAAGGATTGATGGCATAGCTCTTTGTGTCTTTGAGTTAATCATCATTATGTAAGTGCATATTCTTGTAGCAAAACGTTCACTTCCGTATTATCAGAGAGTATAACCCGCGCCACGTTTCTTGGACCTAAAATGTGCTCAAAATGTGCCCTATACGCGCAGTACACATTTCTTGGGTGTCTTTTGAGGATAGCACGGGATGCTACTGCGGTAGACGAACTCAAATTCATCAAGCATAGACTATTACAAAGCAATCCGCGGGTGCCAGAGTCTCGTATGTCTTACGATTTAGGTCCAAGATACGTGGCGTGGGTTATACAAAGATGGTGCCTTATTACTTTCAGCAGGGATGTGTTAATTCCTACACTTTGCGATCTGTCTTTGGTTTCAAGTACCAGGCACCGTCCAGGCACAAATTAACTAGATGATAAAAAAAAAAAAAAAAAAAAATAGATCTATCCTCGTTATGCACAGTAATTGTTTCTACGCATTCTGAAATCCTGATGAAAAAGAAAAAAATAATATAAGCTGAGCTATGCTTACTTTGAATAAATTAAATTTAGAATATATTAACAAATATTATTGAAAAATGAGTTAAATCTATTAAGGCCGGGTTGCAGTAGTTTTTAACATTTTTAAACGTGTGGATATCAAGTTATATAGCAAATTGCGTCAAATAAAAAGCATATTCATAAAATAGACTAAACCCTCAAGTTTATTACAAAAATAGAAACACGATTCATGATAATTGGCTCGATAGAAATTAGCGTCAAACATGGGTCTAAAACGCTCCAAATCTCTATTTCAAAGACGTTTCTCACTAAGACACCATTATCAAATCATGCCGAAGTTTATATTAAAAAATAGAGCATAAAAATATCTAGCGAATGATAAAATTATATTTTATCAAGCAGGTATTATTTTTTTCTATAAACCGCAAAAATCATCAAAATTGCTGTATTCGAGCTGTCGCGGCCATCAATCAGTCGCCGCTGAGGCGCGTTCGAGGTTGGACGTGTGCTGGTTTTTTCGGCGAACCCCCCTCGCGCCGCACCCCGCACGTCATTACGTATACATACAATATCGATCATAGTATAAAAAATAGAAGTAGGTTAACTTCGGCCGGTATTCTATACAATGCCTAGACAATGTATGAAATGTTATCAAAAAACATAAATAGTTGATACAAAAAAACTGGAAACCTTAGAAACGACTCAACGAGTAGACGACGAAGCATGAAAGAACGTAAAAATTCTAAACTAATAATTTATTTATCCCGTAAACTTAAACTTAATAATATATTTATCCCTTTCACAAGTTTCACACTAGTCGCGAGTTTCACGAATGATGTCCCAGTTTGACATAAATGGTTTGATAATATTAATATTGCAGAGAAAAATTCAGTGTGGCATACCTACCACATAAAATTTCCCCTATACGATAATGAATAATAAATTACATCTGAAATACATAATCTATCACGATTAATTCTTTTTCTGATAAAATAAAAACCTAGATGTAAAAAAGAAAATGAAGCTATACCACATAATGTGAATAAGAATAAAAAATAAATTACAATTTGAACTTAAATTACTTAGACAAACGAATTGTAACGGATTTTACTATTATTTCTATTTTTATGTAAATATTACATATTATAACTAATAAATATTATAACTAGACATTGGCCATGGCTCCACTATAATGAAATAATAGAGATCCTGTTCCCGCTACCCCAAGAATCTATTTCGGGATACCTAAATTAATGTACTATTTCAAACTAAGAGGGCGTTACATACATCCATAGGCCTCGGTAACCACTTCCCATCGTATGGACCATGTGCTCGTCTACCAATTAAAAGGGTCCTTTTACTAGTTTTTATAATTATTATCGCAAAGAGATTAATAAAACCGAATGCAAGCAGCTACTTCCGATCTTAACGACATTTCTTAAAAAATATGTTTTTTAACAACTATAGATGCCGCTGATCACGAATATGAAAAAAAAAGTTGGGTACTAGTTGCCGTCGATAAGGTCGAAAATGGCTTGCGCCTATTTTTTACATTGACCATAACCCAGAGCCTCCAAAAATATGTGCAAGCCCTTTTCGACCTTATTAACGGCAACTAGAATCCAGTTTTTTTTTCATATTGTTGATCAGCGTCATTTATAGATGTTAAGAAACGTATTTATTAAGCAATGCCATTAAGGTCGAAAGTAGCTTGCCATCGGTCTTTTTAATCCCTATGCGATAATCATTATAAAAACTAGCTAGAGGAACCTATACAGGGATAAAATGTAGCCTATATTTCATCCAAAGTATAAATCTGTTCTTTCTTTATCGTGCAGGAATCCTTGCGGATACCCATGAATGGACATAAACCTACCGCTTATATTACTCGAACTGATTAAAAGTGCACGCCACTGCGCGTCTTGGATATTCAGATACCGAAAATAAATAGTATTATTTAAATTATTTTTGGACCTATAATAGATATTTACAGCCAGTATTTTAGGACTCACTGTCTTTTCCAGATTTCAAACTATTTATGCACAATTAATTAGCGTTTTATAAAATTTGAAATTATATTATATTAACTACGTCGGGTTTTCTCCGCACCCCTACCGCAATGCCTCAAAACAAAGGTTTTCGACCAGTGCATCCTACCTGTTATTATATGACTTACAGTGCCAAAATGTAGCCACTGAAGGTGGGGTTAGTCCACGACCTGAAGGTTGCGCAGCGGGCTATGGAGCGAGTTAAGCTTGGAGTTTCTTTGAAGGATAAAATTCGCAACGAGATCATCCGACATAGAACTAAGGTTACCGACATAGCTCGCAGAATCAGCAGGCTGAAATGGCAGTAGGCTGGCCACATCTGTCGAAGGACTGATGGCCGCTGGAGCAGACGGGTCCTAGAGTGGAGTGGAGAAGGAAAGCGAAAGGTGGGACACCTCCAGGCCAGGTGGACTGACGATCTGCGAAGGGTGGCTGGGACGGACTAGATGCGGAAGGCGGAGGATCGGCAGACGTGGCGCATGATGGGAGAGGCCTATGTACAGCAGTGGACTGCAATAGGCTAATTGATATATTAACTACACAAATTTAAAATTGTCAACCAGCTAACAGAACCATTGTTAGCCTAATAACCCGCCCGGGTCGTATCTGGTGTAAAGGAGCCCAGAACACTGGCCGCGCCAGAACACTGGCCGCGTTTCCACGCTGGATCGCTATAGTCAACCTTTGCACCAGGTACGAGCCAGAGCGAGAGTCACCAGTTTTCTCCCTAATTCTTCGGCCTTTATCTACAACAATTTTTTTGGCTTCTATGCCCCAACTGCCCATGGTCTCGACCGCGACTGGTACCACAATATATTGCGGTTCCAAGGCTGCATACTTCTGGTGCTTTTTGCTAGCTGCATCTTCAGCCGCAGCCGCAGGGGAAAGAGCCGTGCGGCCCAGGTGACTCGCAGCCACAGTACTGATGCAGGTCGCGTCCCAAACCAAGCATTTACCCCCCTCCACGGCACGAGAGTTAAGCCGTCCGGCCTCTTGCCATTCGATCTGGACAGGCCCGTTATTTAAATTATACATATTGTTATTGTCTAAAGTATATCCCATATATTTGTTTAAATTTAGTAAAGAAGTTCTCCTCATTAATTTAAATCTCCCACATGCATGGGAATAACAATATTTATTTGTATGTTTGGACAATGCCAGTTTTTGTATGAAACCTGATCCTACCTTCAATAGCTATGTGTGTCACATCGCTGGATAGGTATTTTTGAGCTGAATATAAGTTACTAGTATGGCGCCTAGTCCGAATCTTAGTCCGTTCCGAATTATTCTTTATTAAACACAGTAGTTTTACAAGATTCAAAAGCAATGTTATGAACATGATACTTTTATATTCGTGGGCTGCAGCCTGCAGCATACGAGACAAAATAACCGAACCCGAATTAATGTTCAATCAGTGTTCAGACCTTTCATTGCGCGTTCAATGGGAGCGAGAGTGAAAGACACCACATGCCAAAATTGAACCGATCCAATTCAACACGGTTAGATCTTGTCATTTGTTAGGTAGTTCAATCGGCATTTATCGTTACTTTGATAATGACTTAATGAGATATGTAATTTTGAGTGAAAACGAAAAATGAAAAAAAAAATACATAGTTTGTAATTTTTATAATACGTTTTTGAATCTTATTTTAAGAATGTATCTACTGATTTTTCTATACATTGGCGTGACATGTTGCGTCGATTGCGCATGTGCTGCAGGGTTTGAAGTGACATAAAATACCTACTCGTCTCACTACAACCTCGCCTTAAGCCTCAGACAAATGGGTGTGCTAATATCGGTCGATAATACCCCTTATAATAATATTAATAATAACACGTCTGTGTGTTTGAGGTTTTAAGTAGTATACTCCAGTCAGGTGTAGTAGCTGATAGAGCAGATTTTGTGCCGTTTCACTTTTATTAATTTTACACATAAAAATTCCATACCGACAGATTTATATGAGAATTCTTCAGGATTATATTCAAAATACAATCATTTTGGTTCAGAACTTGAACTGAGCGCAGAATGCACCATTAGAGTGCTTATCCATCATCTTTAATCCAAAATTCAGAAAATAAGTCTAGAAAAATCCAGCTGTATTTGGACATCGCCTGTGTAATGGCTCCAATCGTAATCCGAGAAAATACGATTGTTGCTTGTATACTCGACGTTTGAAATTTCCAGATATTCTAAGCATTCTATGCTAGGTTGCATAAAGCTTTTGTGTCTTGCTTGCATGATGGGTCCTGAAATACTTAGATATAAACACTATCACTACGCTTCGTTGCTGTCGACGTTGTATGACAGTTTTATTAATATACCAAGTCTATGGTAGTATCTAGTATTTAGTCTAAACTATGCTTACTAATATTATTAATGTGAAGGTATTATTTTTATCTATTAATCTGTTTCCTTTGCACAAGCTAGTTAAGCTATGCTTACATTAAGTCTACCTACTTAGCGTTGTGTAGAATTTCCTAGGATATTTATTTCACTTCATTCGTTCCATAAACATATGAATTAAGTACTGCTCTACAGCTACCGGTGGTTAGGGATCTACCGCGAAGAACATCCATATATTTTATTTGTGAATAAAGTTTAAATAATAAAAAAAACATCATCCTCACAATATGTACCGTGTCGAGGAGTATTGTAATTTAACTATTGTATTATTACAAATGTTACATGTAAAATTTTTACATGTAAATAAAAAATATATAAAAAATATTGTAAGTTACAATAGTTAAATGAATAAAATGTGGTTTAGATTAGTTAATCTAAACTACATTTTATTTATACTAATATTGTAATTGCGAAAGTACTACAGCTGGTATTATAATAAATCAGTGAATCACTAATAGTATTACGGTCGGGACACAGGCCGTGTAATCGCGCATTGATCAGTTTACAGCCGCATCGGTAATGGCTAGACAGAAGTTTTAATTCACTTTTGTCCCATCCGCACCGCATTGCGCATACAAAACCGCTCTTCATTACAATGCAGTGCCACAACAAGGAAACTGGATTTGTTAGGCGATCTAGATATTTTGATTATAGAGGTATACTCTGTTGAACTCATTATCGAACTCGTGTTGATAAGGTAGGTATTCTGCATAATTTAGACTTCACTTTATTCCAAATTGTTATTTTTATTGGGATAAACTCTTTTACTGTATGATACTGTAGCGAATGCTGAGCAAGTCTCGGGTGTTAAATTTTCAATGAATAAGTTCTCAGACAAGTGATACTCGTGCTTAAATTTTTTATTTGTTTTAATTAAGTATTAATTATGTTTTATTAATTGAAATTATATTGTCATCCGAACGGAAGGTGTAGGTATACCAAATATCAGATAAGTCGGACAACAGGAAGGGCATAAAATTTCAATTACTAAATTTAACACAACAAGGAGGGCAACTAAATAAAACCGTTTAAAATATATTTTAGAGCTCCATGGGAAAGAAATTAACGATTATAATTTTAGCTTTGGTGCTATTGGAACAAATTTCAGGGCAGATTGAACGTAATTTAATTCTGATCTGATTTACATTAACATTATTAATTGATTACATAATTTTGCCGTCTGGCCTCTAAACAGAGAGGTAATTTTGCGTCAGAGCCTCATTCGTCAATCAGTAGGTGAAGTGACTTCGCAGGCTTTGGTTGCAACCGAAACTAACGCCGTGATGACGTGATGCTGATTCCTGACCTGACCTCCATTCACTCTTCTTCTACTTCTTTATCCTCGGAGTGTGGGATCCGTTTTTCCAGTCTAAGCTGACCCCTAAATGAAAGAAAATTTGTTGACAAGTGAGTTTACTAGTATCAAAACGTGTTTCATTGGATTTTGGTAGTGTTGAATTCAATGCGTGAATTTATCCATCAACAAGGGACCTTATTATTTGATATGACTTTGAACTTATACCTACACCCGAACTTACGTAAAAGGTCTTGACAGGGCGTCAAGAATGTGATCCTATAAGGTTTCTGTTTTTTTCATTTCAGGTACGGAACACTAAAAATATCTACAGAATTTTTATATTACTTAGATATTGAGTCCTTCGAGATATAGGTAATGTACAAATATAAAAAAAAATCAACACTATCATTCTTGTGGATCGTATAAGTCAAATGGAAGTTGCATAAATGTAAGTACTTATAGGTATTTTAGCATTCCATCCCCCCTAATCAAAGGACAATTCATTATAATAATTATAATAGAAAGATCAATATCTATTCGTGTGGTGTCTGAGAAAGAATACAAGGTTGGTATCACCATTCTATCCCATCCGTAGGGTGTCATAAGAGCGACTAACGGAAAAGAAGGTACGTAGACGAGCAGGAAAACTCGAAATAAAACCCTGTACCAACCCGTCTGGCCAACGAAACAGTAGACCAAAGCTTCCTAACATTGGGAGAGACTTATGTCCAGCATTGGACTGCGATAGGCTAATTGATTGATCAATTTATTTTATACTAGCTTTTGTCCGCGGCTCCGCCCGCGTGGATGTCGGTTATCGCGACCAAACATAGCCTATGTCCTTTCCCAAGGTCTAATCTACTAGATGTAGATACCAAATTTCATCAAAATCGGTTCAGCGGTTTAGTCGTAAAAGTAAGACAGACAGACAGACAGACAGAGTTACTTTCGCATTTATAATATTAGTAGGGATAAATTTGAAAACGTTAAAATACGTGTCATACATTGTCATTGCCTCGGAGAGCACGTTAAGCCGTCAGTCCCGGTTGCCATAAGAACATCTATGGCAGTCGTTACGAGTAGTTAGAGCCCTAAAAAGTCCAAAAACAACGGTCTAGCTGCAAAGCTTCGATATCGCCTAATGTTACCATTAGGTTGTGGAGGTCAGTGATGGCAATCGCTTCACGGAAAATATCGAGGTCTAGCCAAATCCGTAGTTAAGACTAGTAAAGCGGACCCCAGACTCCGAGCTGAAAGCTTTGGATGCGACTGGGAATTAACGCTAGGATGAAGAAGAAGAAGACATTGATTATTCTATTCTTTACTACTAACAGTTGAGCCAGGAGGGCTGATTATTAAAATTAGTTGGTAAGCAATACCTTTATTGATCATATATATAACCTTTCATATTATTTAATAGCGTTCTAAAAGTCCTTCACTCCAATTTAATGGAGGTCTACGTAAACATTTCAAAACTGTAATTAATTTCAGTTTCACATGCATATTCTATTGAGAAAACTAAAGCTATTTACTATAGGTACGCGTAAAATATAACGTCTATACGGGTGGCTGGGGCAATAGGATACTCACGAGGGTATAAAAGTAATTAGTGAAGTTGTTCGCAAAGTATTGTTATAGGACCAGCCACTAAATGGACGGGTTGTACCTACGTACAGTCAGCAGCGAAATTAGATTACGCCAGCGGACGTACGCATTGAACTGTGGTGCACTAGAGCAAATTTGCATTTCTTTTTTCGTTTTTTTTAGAGAAGTAGTCTGCTGTTAACTTATTTTGGTAGCAGTTAGTAAAAGTTATAGCTATGTGGCACTAAATACTTGAGCTAAAAATAGCTACACTAAGTTCTTCCATAACATTTTTAAATTTTCTTTTTATAATTATCTGCTTCATAATCACAAAATTTTCCAATAGGCTCGGTCTATCTCAGACTATCAAATATACAAATATCAAATAGGCATACATTTATTGGTTAATTATTTTTCATGTTATTCCAGTTAATTTTCATGCTAACCTTCCAAATCGTACGGTTTTCAAAGGTTCGTACATATGAACGTGTAGTACCATTATTCCACAGTTAGTATTTGCAAAGATATACTTAATTAATAAAAAATGGTAACTATCCAATATTAAATGTACCTAAAATCAGTTTATTCATGTGATAATAATTATGGGATGCAAACTTCGAACATGCTTTTGCATGCATGCATCCGAGGTCTTAATCTCGGATTACTCTACCCCAGGACCAACATTTAGGAAGGTCATTCAGTAGTAGAAAAACTATCTATCTGAAAAACTCCCATACAGAATGATCCCTTAACATCATCAAAAGAAAAACAATACTGTTCAGGAGCTATTTTCCTTTTAAATAAATTGTTTTTAATACAAGAGCTACGTTCCTGCAGGAAACATATTGGAATTGAAAAGACTTTGACATAATGTGAACGCTCTCCGGTAGCAAACCAATTCCATTTTTCATTTATGGCAAAAATTTCTTGAAACATTTCACCTGCGCCCAGTATTATAGGAAAATTCAATTCCTGTTCCCAGCATTCCCAAGTTTAAATTGTATTTACCGAATCTAGAAATATGTTTATGTCACGAAACTACAGCTACCGTTATCTCCGTCTTATACGAGTATACTTCTATGTTAATATTATAAAGAGATACTTAGACTGAAATTTGTTTATCTATTTATATCTGGTTTAATCTTTGAAATCATTGCATTTATTGGTGAAACTCGTCCGTCTAGGCATTGCCTATCGCTTGATCAAAAGGTAAACCTATATAAACCAATCAGGAGAAGTAGGATAGGGAACAACGGTCTCCAAAGTGGAAACTTTGGATGCAACCGGGATTGGAACTCAGATGATAAAAGCAAGCAGGTCTATAGAGCGTCGGCAGTATTTTTTGAGAACATAATATTATCATCTACAGTAGAAAAAGTGTAAATCGAACTAAAACCTAACAATAAAATGCCACAATCTAAAAAAATATACCCAATGCATTTCAACGTATAAAAGAAATCCCAAGACTGCTATCAAAACGAAATTCATTCATGCCCAAAGTAAAGCGCCGCACTTTTCAATAAAAGGTATAGTGATTTTCCGTACCTTGGACGGGAGCGATTTTATGGTAACATAGAGAATGCACCTGTGGCCTGTAGGCCAAATGTCGTCGAGTCCTCTGTTCAGTCATTCAAATTTATTCACGAGTTAGGATGCCTCGGGCCCCTCCCTCGCTTGACAATTCTCAGCATCCGTGCAGGGCGCACGCGACTCTATAATTTGAAACAACATCGCTATAGGCTTCGAGTGGAAATGAAAACTTCACATTTATGTTTTGTTTTGTATTATAATACAACATATTCCACGATTTTTTGGAATTCTTTACCAGCACTTTTTTTTTATATACTTAGGTTTTTTATAAATATAGGACACGTCAGCTTGACTTGCCCTCACCTGAAGGCAAAATCTCGGAAAAGAGGGTCACCATTATAAACACGCACCATGTTACAATGGTGGCATCCAGCTTGAGGGCCTCATCAAATGCCTTTTCATGCCTCGCTTATAGGACCCTGGACTGTAGGAAGAGAAAGACTGTAGGAGGAAATGGCTTGCTGCCTGATAGTAAACTGAGGTGCAGTGTAAATAATAGTAGCCGCTATTGCAGATGCTGTCCGTAGAATGGCGGCCCCTGCCCTTAAAAGACTCAAAATATGCTTTTTCAAACCCTGCCTAAAGTGCTCAAGACTGTAGGAAGAAGGGAACACGTGTGCTGGTAAAGATTTCCAAATCTTTATGGTGTGACAAAGAAAAACATTGACGAACCGCTTGGTTCTTGTTTTGCTCTTCCTAAGGTACTGAGTCCTTTATGTGGGTGGTCGTGAAAAAGCATCTGATGATGCCATCAAGCTGAGGGTCATCGTTTGATGGTAACATTATGGATGTCTGTAACGGTGTCCATCAGGCGAGGGGAATTCATATTCCTGCGTACAAAATAAAAAAAAAACATCATTATCACGAGCAACTTGCACTTACATACTTACTTAAAATATCTCTTTTAAATTTGACCGTTAAAATATTAGAATTCCAATGCAAATTTCTTAGTAAGAATTTTGTTGTCAAAGCGATGAAATATTGCAAAAGAATTTAAAATCGACAAATTCTCTTTAACATAAAGGGTCTCGCTCGACCAAACCCGCATCAAATTAAACCTTCTGTGACCCTTGAATCCAATTTAACTCTTCTACAGATAGCTGCATGCCTTTGGGAGGGTGGTATACTAATAATTTATGCTCACATAAATTATGAAAACATTTTCCTTTCCTTTACACAACAAACACTAATAAATTCAACGAGTATATACTACACTGTGTGCTCGTAGGCTTGACAATTATTCTCTCGGTTTCTGTGTCATCTTGTGAGTCTTGCGACCATATGTTGTGCACACAAATCATTACGTAAACACCTGAGGGGAACTTTTGAGACCTAAATTGGAATTCAAGGTTTCGGGCTCGAAAAATTCGTTTATAAGTCTCTCAAGCTTTAACCCAATATGGGAGTAAAGTAATTCACACTGTCATAAAACGTATCTTGTATAAGACTGGTATTTACGATCTACGAAAAAGATGAAAGGGTCTCGTCAGAGGTACTCGAGTAGGTACAAAATATATCCACCAATCTTGTATGTTTCAATACTGTTTATTTTTGCTTGATATTATCTGGTTCACATAACGTCAGTTTAAGTGATTGATGGACTTCGAACAGGGACTGATCAAGAGTTCTGACCGCCCTAGGCTAATTTTGAAGACGCGCCCCCATCAAGTGTGTCTACCGTTACGGTCAGCTTAAAGAGTAGTATAGCAGTTTTGACTTTGTTTACAAGTGTGAAAATTTTAACATATTCAGTTCTTAAGATCCCGAGTTAGTGGAGGCTGAGTAATATCAGTTTTCAAAGGCAAGGGATTGGCGCAGGAGTATGGCAGCTATCGCGTTTTAAAGGTAATGTTTCATAGCATGAAAGTCTACCAGAGGATAATCGACTCCCGGATCTGACAGGAGAGTGCACTCACGGAGTAAAATACAAGGCGAAGAATACGCCTCCACATTGCCTATTCCTCGTGCGATGACTGCGGTCTAAAGGCGTTCCAGAGGCTTACATTGACACCATTCGAGACATATACCACGATTCCGGTTACGTGGTTCGGATCGGATCCCTTTCGGCGACATGAAAACCGGATCCATCACTGACGTGGTACACCAAGGATCCTTACTACTTCACTCTGAAGAGTGAAGTAGTAAGTAATGCGTAACGCTTGATGCTGAAGCATCAGGATGCTCATGTATCCTCAATGGTGATGATATCGCGCTGATGGACAGGGACAGGAGCAGATTGCTGCAACGTGTGAAAGTGTGGAAGGAAGCGCTTGAGAACGGCAGTCTGAAGCTATATGTGGAGAAGACATAATACTTGCTGGAGCGACATAAGCAGGAGCTACGTATCACGGACATGAAAATGCTGCGGTCGATGTGCGGAGACACGCGTAAAGATTGCGAGAGGAACTCTCGCATCCACTGCAGCCCTCATGTCTGTGACATGGTAGATAACTGGCAAGAAAGTCGCCTTTGCTAGTGCGGTCACGTTCCGTCATCTACCCAAGTACGACCGGTGTCGGTCGGAGAGAGATGTCGTGCGGTGTTCCGCAGGGATCGATCCTGGGGCCTCTCCTGTGGAACGTCGGATACGACTGGGTGCTACGCAGTGAGCTCGTGGATGGTGCCGCCGTGACGTGCTATGCAGACGACACGCTAGTGACGGCGAGCGGGGCTACACACCGCGAAGCGACGCCACGACCGCGGTTGCCCAAGTCGTGGTGCGGATCCGGCGGCTAGGTCTCGAGGTGGCTCCGCAGAAAACCGAGGACATGTTATTTCATGAATCCCGGCGCGGACTACCGCCGGCGGGGTCCAGCATCACAGTGGGAGACTCCCATCGACATCAACCCCAGATGAAATATCTGGGACTCATGCTCGACGGTCGGTGGCACTTCGGGAAGCATTTCCGAAGTCTAGTCCCAAAATTAGTGCTCACAGCTAACTTTTTGACGAGTCGGCTGCCCAATTTGAGGGGCCCGGAGGAATCCTGCAGGAGACTCTACGCGGGTGTCGTGCGGTCCATGGCTCTATATGGGTGACCAGTATGGGTGGACAACCTAAAGGCCAAGCATGTGGACCGGCTGCGTAAACCACAGCGGAAAATGGCCTCCAGGGCCATCAGGGGGTACCCCGCACGATATCCTTTGAAGCAGCGAGTCTCATTGCTAGATCGCCACCGTGGATCCTGGGAGCGAGAACCCTTTCGGCGCTATATCGGTTTGGAAAGGAGGTGTGGGAGCGGGTACACGATCCTGAGCCTGAAGAAATTCGGACCGTGAGATCCCGGCTCCACAGGGTGGCGGAGTGGGAGCTATAACTTGGGCGACCACGCACAGGGCGCGCCGTAGTAGCGGCGGTAAGACGGGGGAGTGGCTAGAGAGGCCACACGGCGGCCTCTCGTTCTGGCTGACGCAGATTATCACCAGGCACGGGTGCTTCGGGTGGTATCTGCTTAAGATCGCGAAGAAAGAGTCAACGAGTGCATCACTGCGACGCGAGCGAGGACTCGGCGCTGCACACGCTCACCGAGTGTCCGGCGTGGGAGACGCCGAGACAGGAGCTGGTAGTGATCCTGGGAGTGAGAGTTCTCTCTGGGATGCGTGGGGTGCCGGCGCCTCCTTCTGCGAGCAACTAATGCTCGTGAAGGAGGCGGCGGTGGAGCGGGAGCGAAGGAGAATCGCAGACCTTGCGGCCCGCGACAAGCGGAGAAGAATCGCAAACCGCACGGCCCGCGATGAGCGGCGGCAACTCGGGCGCCGGAGGTCGCAGAATGACCTATGTCCCCCATGAGCACGGGCCTGGGGTGACGGGAGCCGAGGGATATCCGTGGGGGTTTATCACACGATAAAAAAAAGTGCGGTCACGTTTTACGAAAACCGCCAGGCTAATGGCAAAGCGCCCCAACCGGGTCCAGATAGATGGGGTAGGCCCAAGAAGTCCTGGATTGGCGTCGTGAAGGGGAAATGCGCGTGCGAATAGTCTCATTACTATTATAACCCGCGCCACGTATCTTGGACCTAAATCGTAAGACGTACGAGGCTCTGTCGCCCGCGCATTGCTTTGTAATAGTCTATGCTTGGTGAATTTGAGTTCGTCTACCGCAGTAGCATCCCGCGCTATCCTCAAAAGACACCCAAGAAATGTGTACTGCGCGTATAGGGCACGTTTTGAGCACATTTTAGGTCCAAGATACGTGGCGCGGGTTATACGCACAATACCGTGCGAAGTGGAGTAAGAAGAGCCATTATACAAACGAAGCGTCCGAAAAATGGTTTCATATTCATATTCATTTATTACTTGCAAATATGCTTATTTTGAACGGACAACTTGCCTAAAAATGGGTACATGCAACATTTTGCCAGGGGGAATTCAAAAGTCAGCTCAGATGGCCCCGTTTATAAGCAGTATTATAGTGATTACCGCGAGTCATACATCTTCTGCCAGAATTCCAGGGGGGGCGGCTGCCATAGAAAGTGATTTTTTGCAAACTATTTAATTCGAGTCGGTGTTGGTTTTGTGCGCACATTTTAATATTTCTTAAAATCAGGGACTCTCAAAATTAATCAGTTCATAGCGCATTTAGTATAAGTGTCTTTTTGAAATATTTTGGGTGGATGCAATGATGTTAGATGAATAGTGCATGCGAAGACACGATTTCAGCGCGCGCGCCCCCGATCCTGGGCCCCGCCCCGATTCTCGCGCCCCCCCCCCCCCCCGGTCCTCGCGCCCTAGGCTACAGCCTAATTAGCCTAAGGGTTAATCAGGCCCTGACTTCGAAGTTACAATGCGCACATCAAAAATCTCTACATATTTATAATACTCTCTTATCTTTGTTTCATCTTGTAAAATGAATGAAGTTTATCTCGGACAAAATTTTATAAGTATGGCTAGCTCTAATTAAAAAAAAATGTTTTACAGAGTAGTAACCTCTCCAGTTAAGTTAAATTGTTTGTTGTAGGAATGAGTTCACATTGGTAATTTATAATGACCAGGATACGAACCCGGGGCCTCTGGTTCATAACGTCGATTACTTAACCTAAAGCTAAGCTACCGATTCTTAAGTATGTTTCTTCAGTAGGATTTGTTAATTTTAAGTTTATGTAATTGGTGTAGATACATGAACAACATTCTAATATCTCTTATTCTACTGGAATTACGGACTATGAAAAAAAAAATATAACACACCCAGTGTAGAATTCTGTAATCAGTAGGTACGTGCCTGGCATGTATATCTGTGGGTTTCTATCGGACGTCTAATAAACCTATTTTTACAGTTCATTAAATTTCATGTAAAATGTAGATTCAGTCACGTAACAGTTAATGCCTTAGATTTGCAATTGAGAGGTTGCGAATTCAGACCCCGCTCAGCATACTACCACCGAAGAACTGACATGAATCCTCTCCTAACACAAGTAATTTATCTTAGCTGGTTAACAAGAGCTTTAAAAATATGTGGGTCACATTGCACAAAAATCTTTCAAAAAAATATTGATTAGCGTAGAAAACGTAATAATGATTTTATGCTATTTGGAGTTAGGATGATAGGGTCATGAGTTCCGAGCGATTATAGGAGATTACGAAGCGTGTGATGGAAAAGGCGATGCTTCTCTTCTCTGTTCTAAAAAGACGCTAGTATTCGACATAATGTCAGAAAAAATCTTGAAATTTTTCTGATTCAAATTTATAGAAAAAGATGTTGTTAATTGATTCAAAATTTCATTAACTTTTTTAATATTACTTATCTGAAATAATATCTTTTTTAAATATGAACTCGGTTACGCAAGGTATTGAGGTAAATGAAGAATATTATCGTTATTATTTGTCTTAGAATGGGACATTAAAATTGTTGCATAAGATTTCACATAACATTAACAATGTAAAACTTATATGTAACAAAGGGTAATTTGACTAATGGACAGAAAGACCGACTCCTTTTATGTAAGAATTTATATATTTTTACTGAACGCGAAAGGCGGAAGACAGAAGACCTGGTGCTGTGGCACAAATTAAAAAAGTCCTGTGTTAAACAGTACTATCTTCATTAGACCACTACTCGTACGATTTTTAGACCAGCTATTTAATACCAGCAAGATTGACACCAAAATTTAGTTTCTTAATGACGTCAATAATAATTCTACTTAAGCTAAGTTTACCAAGGCGCTGGTGGAGAAGAAACGCTCAAGAAACTTCACTATTTGTATTTTCAAGATGTCAATATACACCCTAGCAGGAGGAAGCAGGCAACGCACGGTGGCGGCACGCATTGCGCGCCTTCCCATACTCGGCGAGCTAGGTACTCCGTGGTCCATACACCGGAAGAGGGCCAGAAACAGATATATGGGCCTGGGTTGGCCGGGGTGCGAGGGATATATATACGATAATTTCACCTCCGGCAACTGATGGCCTACACGGTGTGCGTTTTAGCCGGTTCGAATCCGACATAAGTTCTTCCACCGGCTCCGGGGGAGGAGGTATCCGTGGGGACTTTTCGCACGAAACAAAAAAAGATGTCAGTTTACAATATATAAAGTAATTCCTTAAGGCTCAAAGTATTTTCATTCATTCTTTACATGCTTAATAGATGGTTGTTTGTTAACTTTTAAGCAATATCTATATTATAATCTAACCTTGAAGTACTTTTTAAGTAACCAAATAGCTTTTAATAATAATATAATAATAAATCTTTATTGCAGGCAACATGAGTAAAGTTACAGATGTTATAAACTTATACTACGGCCCATAGACATATACCTTTTAATAGTCTTGCATAATCTTACTTATAGGAAAGTTTGACAGCCTCCGTGGCGTAGCAATAGTTAACGCGGCCGCTACGCTGGAAGCGCGGGTTCGATCCCCGCTCAGTGCAAATATTGGTATGCATGAATGTGGGTATCTGAATTGGTCCGGTCGTGCCTCGGAGAGCACGTTAAGCCGTCGGTCCCGCTCCTGGTTGCCATACGAACATCTATGGCAGTCGTTTGGGGTAGTTGGAGCCCAAAAAAGTACAACATCAACTGCAATGCTTTTATATCACCTAATGTCACCATTGGGTTGTGGAGGTCAGATGGCAGTCACTTTACGGAAAATATCGAAGTCCAGCCAAATCTGCAGTAAAGCGGACCCCAGACTTCGAGGTGAAAGCTTAGGATGCGACTGGGAATTAACGCTAGGATGAAGAAGAAGAAGAATCTTACTTATAGGAAAGTGCACTAATCATAGACGGAACATTTTTAAATGTGTATCGGATACAATTCTTAATGAGCTTTCTACCTACATCATCAATATAAATCCATATATGAACCAAATAAAGGTAGGCCTCGATTATCAATGCAAAGTTATCGATATAAATACATTTTTATTAGTTTTATGACCAATCGTATCTAACTTTTTGGACTGGCAATAAATTGAGTCGAATCAAATCAAATTTTCTTATCTGTTCTTCGTGAGAACCACTTTACCGATTTCTTCAATAAGGGTATTAGAAAGCTCTTTCAGAGTCGGCAGCACGAGTATGATGCAAAGGTCCATAGACCACGATAACCACTTCCAACCAGGTGAGCCATGCTTGTATCATCATCTAAATGGTATTAGAATCAAAAATCCTTCAATTCATTTTTATACCTACTACGTAGAAGGATCTTATGTCTAAAAGGTGCTTATAAGTATGACACATGGACAAAACCGTGTGCAACAGGTAACTTGGAATAAAAATTAACGATCGCTTTGAATATGACTTACCTATGCACTCAGTCGTGTATTGGTTATAGGTATACTTATCTATAGATATTGTTAATAACAAACATACCACAAAGATGATGTAAGCTTTCTTTAAACATAGTCATGACAATACTTCAAATGATCTAAAGCCTATTAGAATACATATTACTTCATTATCAGCTCAACTTATTGCAATCGGCATTTGGTCGAAGAAATGACAGCCTTCTTACCCCCTAAACCAAAACTTACTTATTATTATACTTATTAGAATATTCTATGGTAAGATTCGTTGTCCTGGATGTCCTAATAAAGGTCTCTCATGGTTTACCTTACGACGATATTACGTGCCTACAAAACGGACTGGTTTTTCTTTTCTGCTGCAGAGAAGATTATTTTCATGAATGCCTATTTTATTTTCTGACATGATTACATGTAAATGGGCCAGCTTTGCCATATTAATTTCAAAATCTGTTACACTTAAAGTAAAGATAGCATACCAAATGCTAAATTACGACTGCAAGAAATGTAATTTTAAAGTTTTTATCATTTCCCACAGCTCGACGTAATTCGCAACTATTACTGAATGCCTTTGAAAAACCTTAATCGCACCGAGTGCAAGACACCATATGGCCGTTATGGCCATCAACCATGTCCAAAGACATAAATGGGCACGTTGTCGTCACAGTCGGAATACCTGCGCGCCGCGGTGCCGTGGAGGGGAAGCCTTGTCGCGCGGGGTAGGGGGGCGGCACTCCCGCGCAACCTGCTACCTCCGTCACTCCTCGCGGCTAGAGCCTCGCCCGCGCATGTTCGGCGCCCATACGCGTTTACACAACACCCAGTACGAACACTTATGTGCTTAAAACCTTCAAAACAAACCAAATACTAGTGCTGACTAAGTGAAGTGACAGAAAGATCTAGTGATGTGCTCATAGATATTGACCAATAAGGTAAACAGTGTCATAAATACATAATTTTATACATATTCTGCTCTTTTTAGATCAACAAGGGCATTTGTAAGTTAGCCGTGTAGCTAAGTTTAGCATACATTATTATCTTGTCATTGATAAAATTAACGTAAAGCCTTAAAACCGTGTTTACAAAATAGTTTTGCGTACTATGAGATTGTAGTATTTTAGACAGGTGGACCGGATTTTGTGAATGACTAGGTCGTTTTAACACAGCTGACCGGTTTATCGCTTGCATAACAAAAGTTCAATGGAGTAGTGTGTCATCGAAGCCTGCGCATTCTTAACATTGCCGAAGTGCAGAAAGTGAGAAATATTACGAAGTGTCTATTTAATGACATCATCCTTTAGCATGTTCGCACTCCAAACACCCGCGCACATGTCGTGAGGTTATTAAATAAATCAATGATCAATGCTTAATGACAATACACAACGTGACAAAGACTTTTAAGTGTAATAAAAACTAGACTCGTCTTGTCACACATTTTTTATTATAATGTATTCACAGATGGTACTGATTGGCTTAAATACATAACTAACTTTAATGTAGATCATTAATCATTGAAGCATGGTTCAATTAAATGAGAAAAAGTGATTATTAAATTTAAAATATACCTATAATGCGTAGATTTGATGATTATATTATTTTATAGTGCCATAATTTGTAGGGCACATCGACATTTTCCGTTCAAATTTAAAACCCAACTGAGGTAGATACCTACCTTACCTAATAGAACCTCAAACATACCAAAAACTGCAGTTAAATTATGCTTTTCTTAAATTCTTCTCATCATCGTCATAGTACCTACCTATTTGTCTTTGTAAGCTGTCAAAAGTTGCAAAAGCTGCATGTCGGGCAGTGGATGAACACCCGCGAGCATCACCTTAAAGGTTCGGAGAACTATCAAGAAGGGCGGGGCACATCACGCCGCTCTGCTAGGTATAATAATATTCCGCCAAAACACTTCAAAATAATAGGTAGGTATACTTTGGGTCACGTCCAGTCACTCAAAAAAGGTGAACTAAAATACTGAACCATGCTATGTGCGCAAGCATTAAATTTCATATTTATAGACTCTGGAAACAATTTATAGGGCATGTCGTAAATGGTTCATTTTTTCATATGGATTCATACCTATCATAAAATCGTTTGATTGAAGAAGTAGTACATAGCCCGTGGAGCGATGTGTCTACTAACCCCGGTAGCTCTTGGCTACATGAAATTTACTGGTAGGTAATTTTAATATCTAGTAAAATAGGGGAGTAAGCTAAGGCACTCCCTCCCATGAGACATAACATTTCAGCTTCTATTGCCTGTTGATAGAGTGATGAGCTATCCGTTCCCTTGCTTCTACACTATATTAAGCATAGAGACACGTGCAGAAGTCGCGTACCTAATAGAAAACATGAACTGCTTTAAGAGAATGGCAACTAGGGTCTTATTTCGAAAAGAATACGAAATCAAACCTGTACTTGTCGTAATCGCTGAATTAAAGCACTCAGTGCATATGAAAATGTTATATATAAAATCTAAGAGTAATTCCGGTTAAAAATATTCATAATTTTACTTTATAACGAAACGTGTTTATTCTAAAAAGGTTTCGCAAAGCGAGGATCAACGTCATGCATAGGAATGAATTTCATTTTATATTCGTTCATGTAGTATGGGTGTGATCATAATATCCTTATGCATACCATAACCGTATTACTCTGAAGTACAATATTATGTTTGCCAATTTTTTTATTATTTTTATACGTTGTGTCTGTTGGCGAGCTATTGGCAGATTTTTTAACAATTTATTCGTTTTGTAGACTTAAAAACAGGTTCGGTTATGATAATCTATAATGTTATGTAAAATATGTCACAAATGGCTGTTGGTACAAAACTCAGGTTTCTTATCATCGAATATTTTGTAATCATTTTATGAGAGGCAGGTTGATATGGTAGATCCACATGTGGATCGAAGCGGATATAAAAGTATCCAAAGATCCACATGTGGATCTAGACTGTGGATCCTAGTGGAGGGAGCAGTCAGACAAGAATAGAAAACTACCATCATTGTAGGCCTATCATGGCGTGCTATAAGCGATTGTATTTTAGGCGTTATTTTACAGGCAGAAAGTTAGAGCTATGCCCCCAAAATATCTCCTCTCTTCTTCACCTCGATCGCAGCACAAGATAAAGTCGTTTATAAGCGCGTTGTGGTATTGATGCTGATGAATTAAATAGTATGACAATTCATAAAAGTATTTAGTATATCTGTACCTACTCAAAATTTGTAAGAGAGTGAATTTGCAAAATATAGTTCACCTATCTTTCTAGACAAGGGGTAGTTCCTCAAAAAGCATTCAAGATAATTAAGGATTTCTTGTAGGATAGCCTTTCGGAGCACATAAATGTAAATCACGTCGAAACTAAACACGCCACGGGGTAACACTTACTTAGATTAACACTCTAATGATGAAATGCGACATTGTTGCGATGGACCACGCCTCGACATTCCCTCCTACTAATACTAATATCCTTCCTATAAATATTATACATACGTAAAGTAAAGATATTCGTATATTTGTTACTCAATCTTATTCTAACGGCTGAATTTTGTACAGGGACAGATTACAATCTTGAATAAAATATAGAAATTTACGTAGACACAGTCCTAGGTAAAAAATATATGCACTGAACGAGAATCAAACGCGATATATTAGACGTTTGATCGCTCAACCACCAAGTCACACAAGACTTACAATACTTTGATCCCTTGTGTCTCTGAATACAACTTGACTTTACAGTGAGTGAATATTTGAAGCCACACGGTCTGTTCTACGCTCTCTTCCTTTTGATTCAGCTGTCTTGATTTGATTTTCGAAAAAACAGTCTGTGCCAGGGCCTTATCCATTACTAAGCAGTTATTTTGGGCGTTAATACCTCCTTGGTGCAGCTCCATACTAATTTTATTCTTCTTCATCCTAGCGTTAATCCTGGTCGCATCCGAAGCTTTCACCTCAGAGTCCGGGGTCCGCTTTTGCCAGTCTAACTGCGTGTTTGGCTAAACTTTGATATTATATGTGAAGCGACTGCCATCTGACCTGAGCAATGCATTGCATTGCATAGACCAGTTGTGAAACTTGTTAGGGCTCCAACTACCCGTAACGACTTCCATAGATGTTCGTATGACAACCGGGACCGACGGCTTAACGTGCTCTCTGAGGCACTACTCCATAATAATTACATTATCTTTTCTAATACACACGGTATATAATGTAGATAACTGTTTCTACGTGGATGGCTCGCAGTTCGCACATTATCGGAGGCAGTCGTGCATGAAGCTGAACGTTAGCCAGCCGCTTGTTAAAAATAAAATTATGTAATTTTAGCACCCCTCGACTTTATTCTTTGTGTACACACCTTCGTTAACGGTTCAAGAAAAATGGCTAACTAAGGTTGTTATTGTTACTTTACTGTATTGTATCAGCAATAATGAAAAGTAATTTAACAATGGGCGCAATCTGTAGGGCTTATGAGTTGTTTATTCAGTGAATAACAACGAATTCTGTACTTGTATTTTTTTTCAGTCATCAATAGGTTAGGTAGGCATAATACCTATCAATCAATTCAATCAGCCTATCGTAGTCCATTGCTGGACATTGGCCTCTCCCAATGTTGGAAGGCTTTGGCCTACTGTTTCCGCGCTGGCCAGACGAGTACAAGGTTTTTTTTATATAGGACACGTCAATTTGACTTCGCCTCGCCTGATGGTAAGCTGAAGGCAAAGTCTCTAAAAAGAGGGTCACCATTACAGACACGTACCATGTAACAATGGTGGCACTCAGCTTGACGACCTCATCAGATGCTTGTTCCCGGGACTGTAGGAGGAGGGAAACACGTGAACTGGTAAGAAATTCCAATTTCGAGGTTTCCCTTTCTCGCAGTGATATCGTCTGCGTATTTTTCAGTTAATCGCCTCCTACAACATCCTTCGGATGAGATGGGCTGGTGATACTTGTATTCTTTCTCCGTTACCACACGGATGAGGTTTAATATAAATAATCATATTTTACTATTAACAATATAAAAAGTTTGTAAGGGATAGATGGATATAATATGTGAATGTTTGTTTCTTTTACACGCGAAAACGGATCTAGATGAAAATTGGTACAGAGATGGTTTATGATCTGAAATACCCCAAAGGCTATTTAAAAAGGCCGGTAATTGATTCTTGTGGGCCACAGGCAGCAGCTAGTAATAATTTAATAAGTAATAGTGTCTAGGTATAGGAAACGAGCAATGATAATAATGTAAAGCTGGGTCCATATTTGTATCATTTGCCCGATCCGATCACCGTATCCGTATCAGCGACGCGTATCATAATCGCATATGTGGACGGGTGATGATACGCGTATCTCTGATATATACATTGTGATCATGATATGCGTCGCCGATACGGATACGGTGATCGGATCGGGCAAATGATACAAATGTGGACCCAGCTTTAGACAAACATGTAAAACCATTACAAATACAATAGAGGACATGACTTGTGTTCTTGTTTGTAAACAGTACTTAGCGAAACATGTCCGATCATTTAACAATATTAATTAAACATCCAAACTGCTCTCAGTTGCTCTTGCATCCTCTCACCTCATCCTAACTTCGTCCATGTTACTCGGTAATATTCACTTACTAGCTAGCTGTCCCGACAGACGCTGCTCTCTATTGCCCAATGTTCAATAAATTAGTCCTGCGACAATATTATTTACTATTCACCCTTAATTTGCTTGTATTTACTTTCAATTTCGAAAAAAAATTCGCGTACTCTTGTGTCGTGAATTAGTTCTGAGGTTGATATGAAAACCGTACAAAAAAGACATTTAACATTGTGTGAGTTTTCCAAAATGCTTTTAATTTTTCTCTTTCCCTAATAAATTTCTTGATTTATAATAAGGTAAGATCACCTAATTGTTGGCATTCCCCCAATTTATTGGCACGCAGCATTTATTTATCAATAATAAGGTTTTCAGTTCTCGAGCATAGTATTTTTTCGAGTGTTAAATCTATGACTAATATTTTTTAATTGCTATTCTGTCAGGTATCTTGCTGTTATAAGTTACCTCTTGTTATTAAATGGTATTTTATTGTGCATAGTGCTGTAACTGCAAACTGCAATCTTGCCATTGTACAAACATGACACAATACTGAGACAAAATGTATCTACCATAAGCGTTACGTTATTTGTGTAAATTATAAAGGGCTTCAGGGGCAGAAGCAGGTCCAAAGAAAAATGCGAGAGGGAGGCATGACGAAGAAAGAAGTAACTGACTATCCTCCATAATATTCTTATACGAGTAATATTAGTTTATCTCTGACTTCTTAAAAAAAGTCTCACAGGAATTTATGAAAGCGAGTGATATACCTACCTATTGCGTCGACCTGTAATAATTGGGGTAAGGACAGTCAGATGATGAAATAAACTACAGTTACCTACAGGTAGGTAGGTATTTATTGTGCACAATGTTGCAACCTTGCAATTGTAAACACTAACAAGTGAGACAATACTGAAACGTAAACCATAAAAGTTACGTTATAATTATGAATGAAGTGTACAGAGTCAGTTACGTGTTCGTATTGTTTCGACATTAACCATAACAGTTCATAGTAAAAACGTACGCTGTTTTTTTTTTAATTATAAGACATACTTTTGTTATTTTAATGTTACTAATTCTGAACTTTGACTGCACTTTTGGCATAATGGTCTCTATGTAATTACCTCGCCAACTGCCAATGCTTGAACGTTCCGGCTCACTCACATGGAACGATTATATTTTATTTATGAATAATTGCTCGGAATCTAAAGGGCTTTGTGACTGTTAGTAATTACAACACACATATTAAAATAGTTTTATTAAGCAACCCCTTTTTAAACGGCGGAGCTTCTCATGTTGTAATAATATCTACCTATATCGCACACTCTATCTTTAAATCCTAAAAAGTAATGTTTGGCACATCTATTCCTATAGGTAATATTAATAAAATATTAAAAGCCTGACATAAGCAGTTTTATAGCAAGTACTACCCATTCATGTTCAACTTTAGCACCATTTAAAGAACAGCTGAACTCTAATTTAATATTGTAATTTCGCTCACATCCATTCACATTCAAAAAAAAAATGTTTGTCAAACCAGTTTTATTCATCACGGTATTGCGAGGAATTCCTAAAACACATAATAATATATATATAATAATAATTTATTTATTTATCAAAGAAGGCTTTACAGTATATATTATCAATAGTCTTATATTTATGGCCATAAACTTATTATGGTGCTACGTATATTAATACCATACACACTAGGTAGGTGTATAATTGCAATAGGATAACGTTTACAGGTATATGTGAAATTTAAAAATAAATATATCTAATTTACATATTTCTTACGACCTGCCTGATCTAGGTTTATGCAAACCTGTGTTTCAGGCCATGTCTTTTCAAGGTTAATTTTCTAGGGTATAAGGAATATAACAGTAAAAACAAAAAATATTTTTATAGCTAGAAAGACAAACGCCTGACACTCTCTCCTCACTTCAAGATTTCTAGCAGTTTCTCCGTGTCTATGTAATTTAACATCTCTAAATATTCTGTACATAAGACCTTACAGTTCCAATAACTTACACTATATATGGTTAGTATTTTGTTAAATTTATTGTACAAAAAAGGACCCAAAAACACGTAAAATTTATTTACAAAAGCATGCTTGGTTTGTGAAGTTATGCAAACTATATCTTTCCGTCTCTTGTCTGGAGGTATAGCAGACATAGGGAGTTTAGTATGTTGGTATAGAATGATGTTCAAGATAAATAATTGACGTACTGTTAACACCTTACATGACCGATAAAGTTCATGTGTAGGAAACCTAAATGGATGAAATGTGGCTAGCTTTAGGATGGCTCTTTGGGCTCGTTCTAGTGGGAGTAAGATTGAACTTGCAGCACCACCCCAGGACGTTATGCAGTAAGTGAGGATTGATTGACACAGAGCTAAATATACCTGTTTAATTAACTTGTAGTCAGCTATTGCGCGTAAGTTCTTAAAGATGTACATTAATTTGCGTACTCTAGTACAAAGCAAATCGATGTGTTTCCGGAAGTTTAGATTTGTGTCAATCGTTACACCAAGATATTTTATGTTGTTAGTATTATTTAATGTGGGACAAGCGCATGCAACGTCAGCGATTCTACAACTATGTGCAATATGGGCATTGATGGTTAGGTTAGTAGTCGGTTTATTTGTATTTCTCATTGTAAATAACATGTATTTTGTCTTATCAGTATTAAGCGATAAGAGGTTTTTTTGAAGCCACGTCGACACAAAATTAAAACCATTTTGCGCGTGTTTAAATACCTCGTCTCGTGATTTCGCTGCGAACAAGAGAGCTGTATCATCAGCATATGATATGATACTGCCGTTTTGAAGGGCTGCACTGCAAAGGTCATTGATGTATATTAAGAAAAGGGTTGTACCTAATACACTGCCTTGTGGGATTCCGTAGCTACTATTTTTGATTTCAGCACTCATATACTGTCCTATTTTTACACATTGCTGACGATCACTAAGATAGTCTGAAAACAGTAGTAGTTGAGTCCCTCTTACACCAAATGTCTCAAGCTTTTTTAAAAGTATAGTACAAGAAATAGAATCAAAGGCCTTGGCGAGGTCCAGGAAGATCCCCATGGTGTGCATATTGTTATCCAGGTTGGTAGCGATATAATCTGTTAGCGTATGTACAGCTTGGCAAGTTGACCTATTTGGCCTAAAACCAAATTGACACTCTGAGAGTAACTTGTTATCTTCCAGATATTTTATTAATCTAGTGTGTATAATTTTTTCTAGTATTTTGGATAGGTCCGTTAATATAGAAATAGGTCTATAGTTATTAACGCAGTTTTTATCCCCAGATTTAAATACCGGTATGACGACAGCTCTTTTAAGTGACTTCGGAAATATGCCATTAGTTATGCACAATTTGAAAATATGGGTTAAGGGGGGAGCAAGTATATATTTGAATTTTTTAAGTATATTATTAGGTATGTTATCCCACCCAGTTGAACAGTTATCTTTCAGACTCGTTATTATTCTAAGTATTTCCTCAGTGTCAGTATTTAATAATACAAAAGATTTTAAGGTAGAAGACGAGGCTAGTCGTAAGTTATGGGATTCGGCGTTAGGATAACTCTCACTAGAACGACCAGTTTTTAGTGATCTTTCTGCCAAATTTTTGCCGACGTTTGCAAAAAAGGTGTTTATTTTATTCGTTGAATCAAGAGGGTTCTCCTTAGATACTAAATCTAATGGTGGTTCGGTGGGTTTTGACCTAAACGTATGTTTTTTTATGAATTTCCAAATCTGCTTACTATTGTTTCCAGCCTTTTGTAATTCATTTCTATCGTGTTGAATTTTTAATTTTTTTAATAGTTTATTGCAAAAATTCCTGTACCTTTTATATATTACAGCCAGTGTTATATTGTCTGGCGCATTTTTCAAGTTAAGATGTAGTCTATCTCTATGTCTTATGCAACGGACAAGCCCAGGTGTGATCCATGGCTTAATATTATTATACTTTCTAGGTATTATTTTAGTGTAGGTGTTTTCTGATATTGCTGATTGTAATGATTGTATAAAATAGTCTAAAGAATTATTTGCATCGTTTGAGGTGTAAACTGGGTCAAAATTAATGCTGCGTATGTCATTTTCGAGGCCGCGCATGTTGACTTTGGTAAAGTGGCTTGTACAGGGGCTTCTAGGTAAATTTGTTTGTTGGATTAATAAAATAGCTCGATGATCAGTAATCCACGAGTTAGTTATTAATGTTTTGGTTAGTAGTTTACTTTTTATAATAAGATGGTCCAAACAAGATCCCTTTTGAAATGTTGGGCAGTAATGAGTTGGTAACAGGCCATGAAATGAACAGATGTTCAAGTAATTATGAGCCTCTTTATCGGCTTGCTCAGGGACAATGTTAATGTTGATGTCACCTATGATTATTATATTTTTAAAAGATTGAAACCTTTTCAAGTTCATATCAAGTGAGTCCAGGAACATGTCTATATTTTGCTTAGGGGGCCGATAGATGGCAAAGACGACTGTATCGCAATTTATTTCAATTGCGAGACAGCTACACCCTTGAAATATCGGTTCCTCAACTACTGCATTCAAATTATTTTTTACATATACAACTACTCCATCATTTTGGTTAAAGTATGTACTGGAAGCATATGACGAATACCCATCACGGAATGGTAAATTATTTCCTTGGCTCTCTAGCCAACATTCTGTTAGCACTATGATATCGCAACATAAGTCCAAATCATACAACACTACTTCAAGGGCATTCATGTTAGAGTTAATACTACGAATATTTTGTGTTAGTAGTGTTAGCAAATTTCCACCCATAGGGAGGAATTTTTTACAGTCCGTCACATTACAGATATTCATTTCTGACACGGAAAAACTGTCTAGATCACTTACTAGTTGATTAGTTGTCATTAGTACTTATAAAACAAATAATAGAATTTAAAATAGACTAATAATAATAGTACCTCTAAAGAGCTTACAAAATAGGTTAACGGTGACGCTCTTAGGCGCCTTCATAGTCTATAGAGTTTATGTACCTAGCTTCGGCGTATTTTCTTGCTGGGCAGGTTTCATCTCCTGTTTGATGGTCGCATTTCCTATTAAAACGTTTGCACGTCGCACATACTGGGGGAGATGATTTCTTAATACACTCCTTGTGGGAGTGTCCAGCCTCTCCGCAGTGATTGCAAGTGGGAGTTTTTTCGCGGCAATATTTCGCTGCATGTCCGAACATTTGGCAATTAAAACACCTAGTTACAATGGTGAAATCCCTCACAGGACACGATGTCCAGTTAATAAATATGCGGCCCTGGTTTATCAAAACCTTTCTGATGGCTGGAGGAACTTCTATGATGTAGTTACAGCAGGGAAGGTTTTTCTTGCCCGATTTATGGCTAAGTTTAGTTGTATTTGCAAAGGACTCACGGGTATAATTCGGCACCTTACCTGAGAGGTTCTGTTCGTAGACACAATCAAAGACCTCCTTTTCATTAAGGGCTAGAGGGACTCCTATTATTGTAATTCTTGGTTGGCGCTTGGAAGGTTCTTCGACTGTAAGGCCCGAGGAAGCTAGCTTGCCTGAATTTCTTAGTTTGTCAATATCTCCTTTACCTTCTGTGCTAATTAACACTCCTCCATTTCTCACTTTCCTGAGGCCACGGACTTGCAGTTTCAGCTCTTCTGGTGATATAATTTTCTGAACCAAAGCCTTGGTCTCGTCGCTAGTTTTTGTTTTGTCGCTGGGATAAATGGCAACGGCGCTCAGATTTGCTGGACGGACGAGGCTATCTGCTCCTTTTTTCACCATGCCTGCATATGAAGCCGGTTCAGCTGGTTTCATTTGTGTCTCAACGACCTGCTTAAGTTGGTCCAGTGATTTCGTCGTGTCCTGTTGACTCTGCAAGTACTGAATCCGATCATGGGCCTGAATAGTTTTTTGCTTTAGGGATTGGTACAATACTGCCATCTGGGATGTGCCGTTTGATACTTTTCGGCACAGATTGGTTACTTTGAGCTTCTGGTCTGAGTTCATTTTCCCTTCCCCGACTATTGCGCAAACTTCGTTCAATATAGCATCAATGGATCCCATCCATTTCTGGATTTCTGACGTAGGAACAACTTCAGACGGTACTGAATTTTCAGGGTCAGTTGGTTGGACATAGACATATAATTAACACATTAGATTTCTACTGTATCATAATGTGCTAATTTTTTCACTAATTAAAATGACAGCGTCAGCCAGTGATCAATCGCAATCAGAGCAAAAGAAGTTCTCATGCGTAGAGATTCGATAGAAAATGGAATGCGTGGTAATGATAGACCAATCTTCTTTTAATATGCATTGCGGATCATGTAGTTACGACTGAAATAATTATGTATTTATTATTCAGGATTAAAAAATACCTACATATTTCTATAGTTTTAGTTACATTACACATTATATGGAAGTTTATGTAAGGCACAGATAGTTATATAAATTTTGACATACAGATAAATAACGCGCGTGATTACGCGATGAAAACGCGTTTAAATGCTTGTATATTATATTCATAATTAGATTTCTAACTGGTTAGGGTCGTGTAGCTTTTATTGTTAATGCGATTTCATTATTTTATTATCAAATATCTTAAATATAAAATAAGAACAATATGTGGATAGGTTCTTTTTCTCAAGGTGAGTTAGAGAGGTCAATTTAACAGTTCATTAGCTTACATATTATTTTAATGAACTATTCAAAATGGGAAGAGAATATTATATATCACTATTTCTTTGTACATCCTAACTTAATATTGACCAAGCATTTTATATTGGCACTAATCCCACTCATACCTACTTCTAACAACTACAGCAACTCTTGTATACTGGCAAACTTCAAAGTCAGATGTTATCACAAAAGCCATTATCAGAGTGCAATAAATTATAAGTGAGATGTGGATGTTAATTCACCTCTGCCTAACCCTCTGGGGATAAAAGCGTGATTATATGTGTGTATGTACTAGCCTACCGCCCGCGGCTCCGCCCGCATGCATCTCGGTTAACGCGAACTTTGCTCATATCTTCGGTTCTACTCAACCGATTGCGATCAACCAAACGTAAGATTTAAGTCTGAGTAAGCCTTTTCTAACAAAAAAACCGCATCAAAATCCGTCCAGTAGTTTTTGCGTCCATCGCGGACAAACAGGCAAACAGACAGGAAATTCAAAAAAAATATTTTCGTGTTCAGTATCGTTAACATAACATAACCCAAGTATTTTTTTTTAAATATCTCCAATGTACAGACACGACCACTTTACAATTATATAATAGTATAGATGTATAAATATAAAAGTCTTGCAAATGCTGTATTACCTACTTATACGTATACCTACTGAAAATCTAACTTCTATACAAAAACATGTTGTTAAATTGGTTATACACACAACAATATACAACCTGCTTCAAAGCTGGTTTTTATTTATTTTTTATTCATTATTTGCGCGTTGGCAAATGGCGCTTCAGTCAGATTAGGTATAAGATACGGTTCTACAACCGTACCGTACCGCACCGACCCTACGGTCACCAGTAAAATTATAATTATATTCAAGAGTTAATTAGACTAGTGGCTACATTAAAAAGCTGTAGGTATGTAACAGAAGTAAAAATTCGAAGTCATATTTCCGGAATTTAACGAACATAAAATTAATGTAGGTACCTACTATATATGCTATACTAAAAAATAAAACTGGAACTAAAAGAGCTACATAGTTAGAAATAATAAATAAAGAAGTTTACATTTAATTACTCTTGAAGTATTTTTTGCTCTATATTCGTAAATGTGATAAAATCATTCTATAAATTATTCAGTTTACTTTGCTTTAGACAATTTTTCTTGAAGCACCGCTATTGCCTCTTCAGTAATCATAAAAGGAAAGTAACTTCTCTGAGTATATTCTGAATGTTCGAAACAAATAAAATTTAAAGATGCAAATCTGGATCAATGCATTTTCTCAGCGACTGGTAGTGTCGCTAACATAATGAGAGTTAATGTTCTATGCTCAAAATTTCTCTGAGATTTCGTGATTAATCATTGAGTAGTACTATTTCGCTTGTATATTAGAGATTTTAATTAATTTTGAAATCTGTGCTATTGTCCACTTCTGACGCTAACTGTACGTGATGATATACGCGTCGATAGCTTCCTCACGTGCAGGTAATTGTGCAAAATTGTTTAAAACTTTACTCATGTCTATGTATGAGGATGACTGTATCTCGACTTCAATCGTACGCCGCTCAGCGTTTATTTTCCTCCTTCACTACCATCCAAGTGCGCCCTTCACGACCTCGCCAATAACTTAAGTACGGTTTGGTTTAAATTCACAGAACAAAATATACGCCGCAGAAATAGATGTGGGTTCGTTATTAAATGCTAATACAAGTTCTTCGTAAATTTAAATAAATATGAATTGATTTGTTGCTAAGCGCAAAACTTGAGAACGGCTCGACCGATTTGGATGATTTATTCCTTTGTTTTGTTAGTAATTGTAACGACAATGTGCACTTATTTTGAAAACTTTAGAAAAACTATTAAAAAAATCTGCACGAGGTTGACATCGGATACGAACAGTTATAATAATTTTAAAGCTTTGTCAATTTTACTGTCTTAAGTTTACACGAATATTACAGACTACATTAATAACACAATTTTTATGGGTTCTACGGGGAGATCATGACCATGGCGTCACGTCGCAGTCGGGTTCATCGAAAATAATAAAATACCACCGAATAAATCACGGCAAAATCGGTTAAAAATAATTTAATCATTACACATTTATTATAACAAGTTACAAAAATGTCCTACCTGAGGCTTCAGATAGGTTATTGACCTACCACGAATTCAATGTTAAAATTTCAAGAGACCGCCAAAAATATATTCGTATAATTCGGTCAGTCACCTAAATAATATTAAAAATTATTCTACCTATAATTTCATTGTTCGTTATGCCCAAGAATTAAGTTAGATCAACAAAGCAGAACGGGCTTCGGGTAGCTTATACCTACCACAAAGCATCCAGTATTGTCACGGCTTTGAAGTCACAGCTGTGTAGTAGCCATGATCCTATATTCTTATAGCTATCATATTATTCTTATTATTAACATTTGTACCTGACTTCAAAGCTACACAGTAGTAGCAATAGTTCGATGCTGTTTGACAACTGAACTAAAGCAACTAAAAAGTTGCAGTAGTCCGATCAACCGAACTACTCACCGGACTACTGCTACACAAAAGTAGCAATAGTTCGATGCTGTTTGACAACTGAACTAATGCAACTGAAAAGTTGCAGTAGTCCGATCAACCGAACTACTCACCAGACTACTGCTTCACAAAAGTAGCAATAGTTCGATTCTGTTTGAGTAGTCCGGTTACTACTGCTACTGAAAAGTTGCAGTAGTCCGATCAACCGGACTACTGACACTAAAGGGAATATAAGATACTCCTAATTTATACCCATAGCATATACAGCAGCCATGGTCAGGTCACCCCGCTATCATGGCTCCAGAAAAGTAGCAAAACGTCGCGCTAGAAGTATAATAGTACATTATGGTACAAGTGAGCAACGTTGGTGATTACCGCCGAGGCGCCATTGAGACCCGAGCCGCCAGGCGAGGGTCATAAGACAGCCGAGGACGGTAATCATCATGCTCACACGTGCCATACGACGTTTTACAACACACTTGCGAATAAAATAATACTACAAATACTAAATAAACAATACTACAAATTAATTCGTTTTCCTATGCGCGCGCATTTAACAATGGCGGTCGACCATATTTAAAAAAAAAAGAGGTTTGAACTTAACTTTTTTTTACTCTGTTTTTTTTTCTGTACTTAGAGAAAAAAAAAAGTTTAATTTGAGCGAAAATTTTGTTTATTACACAAGTATTACAAGTTGAAATTATTTATTTAAATACGAAAATGCATCAAATGACCATACAATAGGCGTATTAATTTATTCGTACTATTAAACACGTTATTTTTTGTATCAAAACTTTTTTAAGAACATAGACAATTATAGACACTTCCTATAAAATTTTAAAAAGAATCTATAACTCACTTTTGTGAGTAATAGCAATGAAAAAGTCACAGTTTTATAATAGGTGTCATTCCGTGCTTAATTGCGGTAAAATAATATCACTGTTATGAGCAGGTGTGTTGTAAAATAACAAATAAATCGCGATAGTTCAATAAAATATTACGATAGTATCAGTTATAGTTCAATCGATTTTTTGAACTAGGTACCCCAACCAAGCAATCAATCAATTAGCCTATTACAGTCCACTGAACTAGGTACTTATTGATAAATTTTTCATTAGCAATGTCCTAGGTACCTGCTACACTACACACTTCAATTAGTAGTAAAAGTTATATATACCTACCAAAAAGATCATGTCATCCCAACTACATAAAATGACTAACTAAAAGAATAATTTCTTGTCTCCTACACGACCTACACTTAGAAGCCATGACAATAAGTAATCAAAACGCTATTATAAAGAGGTTATTGACTGTTGTGACTGCTAATAATGCATACAATAACATGCTAATAACTAAATATGAGCTGTGAATACATATTATGCAATTATAACACTTTCTGTAAAAGATTCCCACCGGTATGCTTAACGATAACTCGACTAATCACTTAGTAAAAATAACAAGCTTACACCTCTTTCACCTCATCAACTAGACGTACATACTCACATTGTACTAGACGAGTTTTGAAAATTAAAATAATTAAAATTTTGGTTTATGCCGCATTCGCCCTGCGAATTTCCTTTCGGTCACAAATTTTTGACTAACTTAATTATGCTAGTCCTCTTTCACCTCGAAATTTATTCTAATGATTTATTTATTACTTTTTACCTGTTGCCTGCGTTGCTTTGTGTTATTTTATTCTAGACTAGACTATAATATAACATACCAAACAGCCAGATCCTGTTCAGCTCCCCTAAACAAGTGACAATTCGTTTCACGTTTTTGACATACGTTGACGACAAATATGTCAATTCTCATACACTTGACATTCTATTCTACTACACATAGTGGCCGGCGCGGCGTTTTGTAGTCAAATGTGTCAAACTTGTCAAACAAAAATCCGATCACAAACTTTCATTTACTTAATAGGATTGGTTTTTGCCACATTTATTGTTTATTCTTCGCCCTGTTTGTTTATAAAATTATGTTAAAAATATGATTATAAATAGTAGCCCGCTACCCGCGTGGAATAGGTACCTACATATCTTCTTCCTTATTCTGGGGTAGTAAGTAGTCCAGTGTACGTCAGGTATACGGAATAGGATCGGGGATAGTTGGGCATAATTTCACACTACGTTGCATCCTTAGAGGATACAATGTTGTATCAGTACGAGCGATGGTGTCAATTAAGTGTATTTTCATCTAAATATCACATACTTACAAAGTCTCAAATCGATACGACATTTAGACGTTTGTTAAATTTAACTTCCAAGATTCGTTTACATAAATATATGTAGCTAGTTATAGATATAACTATGTTATTAAAAGCATGTTAAAAATCAATCTTATTTATATAAAAATGATTTGCTAATTCTGTTAGTCTCGGTAAAACTCGAGAACGGCTGAACAGATTTGGCTAATTTTAGTCTTGAAATATTCGTGGATGTAGGCCCAGCGGGAACGGGATCAAAAATTCACGCGGGCTGAAAAAAATATGGCGGTACGAAGTTCACCGGGACAGCTTGTAACGCTATAAAAATAACGGCTAGTACAAAAGCTTTAAAAAGAAGGTAGCGTGATTCATGAATGCGCTTGAGCAATTCGCTTGACGACGATGACGGAATGAAACGGTCTGCGAATATTTTACTTCCTGCTACATAGTCACTTGATGGATGCACTCATAACAGTTAATGTACGTTATTTATTGTTAATAAATGACCACATTAGACGGCACATTTGTTCTATTAGAGTGGTAATAGTCGACATGAATGTAGCTGTGCGTTGTGAATATACGTAAATATTTCCAGAAAAGTAGTAATAAAGAATAAAATAATTTTGGAAGAAGTTGATTCGTTTATGTTATATTCTTGCTTTTATAGGGTATCCGTACCCTTGATGTTTTTAAAGAAGCCTATGGAATTTAGCAAAGAGGTACTTACCGTTATTAATCCGAATATAATATTAATTTTTGGGAACATTACCTGCAATACGACAAGGTATTACTGTCGCATAGAGATAAATTGGATCTAATTGGACTGCAATAGCATTATTTGCATACACATACTCATAAAGTATATACTTACCTTAAGTAAAAAAAAACATCTACTATGGAATAATGAAAACAATGCTCAATAGCAAAGATATTATATGGGTGAATTTCAACAGGTCCATTAAAATCTTCATTCCGTGGATTTTTTTTACCTTAAGTTTTGTAGTTAAAACAAATCGCGTTTATTATAGGTTTTGATACTATATGTATTTTTGCTTAATATCTAGCAGATAAATAAAAAAGCTAACGAGATATACAAGATCAAAAATTACGCGCCACGGCGATGACACATGCGTGCGCGGCAATGAAACAAGCATCCACGGGCATGAAATAAATATACCAAGGGAATGAAAAAATCAACCATGGAAATGAAAATACATAATATAAAACAATATTTTATGTACCTACTTACATGAGAAATTATACTTACTTACATACAATAAAAATACAAAGGGGATTAGGCAATTGTGTATGGATATTGGCGTCATTTATTTTTTCAGTGGCACTGTGTTAAACACGCGTATGAGTGTCGTTATTTTTATTGTAAGTAATATCGGAGATGCGATATACAGGGTGGAACATTTCGACTTTACCTGGAGGGAAAGTACCCTCATACTAGAGATAGCGAATTTTACTTAAATTAAACATAACCTTATTTTTAAAGGGAAACAAACCTGCATTCAAAGATTTCTAAAAATAACACACCTGATGATCAAACCGCCTAAAATCTTCCTATACCTTCTCTTTTATGGGTTTCCTTTTACTTATTTTACCAAGTTTGTTAGAGATATTTGATCCCTAAAATATAGCTTCATCCGGATTTTATTCGGTTCGATTACCGGGTGTGGCAAGCGATTTTTTTGGAAATCCTTAAACGCAGTGTATTTTTTAAGATTAAGAGAGTGTTTCCTTTGCTGCTGCCTAACCTAGGTGGATCCTGGCTAGTTTTTTCTAGGAGTTGTTTTTACCAAGCTGGATAACTTATCCCAGGCAGATTTTTTCTTGAACAACTTCGAGTGTAACCCCATCGATGGCTGTCTGTCTGTCCCTGTGTATGCTTAAATCTTCAAAATTACGCAACGGATTTAGAATCGGTTTTTTTAATAGATAGAGTAATTCAAGAGGAAGATTTATATGCATAATACATGCATAATATTGTAGAGAAATTTAGAGATATGCAGCGGGAATGGGATCAAAAAATATGGCGGTACGAAGTTCGCTGGGTCAGCTATTATTAGATAAACGATACCGCGTTTGCATTGGAGATGTGGAGGGAAAGTACTCTAAATACTGGAGATAGCTAATTTCATTCAGAAGAAACATTTCCTCATTTTTAAAAAGAAAAAAAACTGCGTTTAACGAATGCTGAAAAATCGCTTGCCACATCCTGTAATTGAACCGACTAAAATCGGAAAAAAATAACAGCCAGTATTTTTATTGCTTTTATCGATAGGATTAATTATAAGACTCGAATCTCTCTAAGAAACCTGATAAACTGCAGGTACTTTCATATTATACCATTTTCATTCATGGCTGCTCAATTCCAAAATGACGCCAATTCTTTTACACGAAAAAGAAATGGGAAATTAACAAATTAATATGATATACTTTTGTCAATATGCTATGGCGATGAGAACATAAGTTACGGAAATGAAACATCTGGTCATGGCAATGAAACTAAATTGTTTTACAAGGCATGACAATGATTTTTTTTTCATTGCCGCGTTTTTTTCTTCATTACCATAGCAAATTTTGACCACGGAAACCATGGAAATGAAAGCACGGTGGTGAAAAACGAGCGAAAAATATAATATAAGAAAAAGTCTATTAATTATTCCAAGTAATAAACACTTCACTAAAATAAACAAGATAAATTTCGTTCTATTGAATGTTTAATCAAGAGGATAAACTCATTGGAATAGACAGTTATACCTATCCACAGTAATGAAAGAAAAAATGTCCAGTAACATAAAAATGATATACTTTTATTTATGGTGCCAAAACGCAGGTACGTGTGTACGTCCTTCCATGTCGAGCACTTAGGCGGCACCAATATGCAACGTTTAGTGGCTATGAGGGAGGATACAAGTCGTTAGATAAAACGATATTCTAAAATATGTTTAGAACATGGCGATTAAAGGTAACTCTAGGACAAATGAACTTTTATTAACCATTCGTTGTATTGTCTAAATATTTGAATAAATGTATTTCGTAACAATACTTTAACTATTCACGTATCAAATAAAACTAGGTTTTAATTAAAAAAACTAATAGATTTTTATCAATGAGGTATCACAACACAATAGGTGATGTGTGGACAAACACGGCAATGAAAAATTTCGAGGTTTAAATTTTTTTTTTGGCGAATCTATAATCCTATTTAATAAAATATTTAGTGCTCCACGTAGATCACTATATCGCCTAACCAGAAAAAAATGTAAGAGTATTGTAAAAATGATTTTTAGTACCGATTTCATCGATGCCACGCAATTTTTGGCCCCGGGAAATTCACCCATATATAAAAAGAAGTAGATTCGTTATTGCGCGAAAATCGTGAAGATTCGAAAACGAGTCAATTGGAACGTTTGCCTCTAGTACCGCGTGCCGAGCGGCGCCGGCCGGACGTTGAGCGGAAGCATCAGTGACTTATAAAAATAACGAAAATGCCATCGTATGTTTATAGACACTGCACGAACTATTACTCTAAAGTTAATACATCGAAAGGGAGTTCATATCACATGGAAATAATACATATTTCGACTGATAAAGACCAAATTTCTGACTTTCATAATATTCAAGTTAAAATTGTTAAAAAGAGACAGTATGATATAATTTGGTGCGTGAGCGACAAGGACGTGTGTGATCCGAACATAGATTAAAGTACAGATGAGAATATCGTAGGCATTAAACTCACTACATACTACCTCCCAATTTTAATTTGTTGTTTTTTATAATTGCCTACTAATACTATGTGGTTCAAGTAAGTTAATAAGTGCGAACTTCACTTCACTGGCAAGTATCTACTTAGGTAAGTACCTACTTGTTAAAATTTGTAGGTACTATTGGCAGCAACAAAATAATGAAATAGAATAAACATACCTAGCTTTTTTATACTTAACTAGCTGCCCCGGCGAACTTCGTACCGCCATATTTTCGGCCCGCGTGGTATTCAAATCCCGTTCCCGCTGCACCCTTATCACTTAGGGGGATGAAAAATAGATGTTGGCCGATTCTCATAGATACCGGATAAGCACAAAAAATTTCATCAAAATCGGTCGAGCCGTTTCGGAGGAGTTCGATTACGCACCCCGTGACAGAAGAATTTTATATATTAGAAGATACAATAACAATGACAAACAAACATCTTTGTCTAAACAAAATTACGCAATTATCTCAAACTTCACTTTAATGGCAAGTACCTACTTAGGTACTTGTTAAAATTGTACTACTGACAGCAACAAAATAATGAAATTTAAAAATTATACCTAGCTTTTTCATAATACATTAACAAAGTTAAACAAACATCTTTGTCTAAACAAAATTAGGCAATAACCTCAATTCAGAGAGCTCTGTACCTTCTTTTTCAATAATTTTGTTAGCCTATGTCACCGACTAGCAACCGCACTGTGATTGGTACATTGTTATCATTAAAGTCCAAGTGACAAACAATAGCTGTCTTCTTCTTTTATATTGTATTTTTCATGTCCTCTCTTTTCAATCCATTGGTTATGTAGGGAAGTGTAGATGAATTAAAAATGTGTGTGTGTGAGTTCGGCACATTTTTCTACGTTGATTTGTAAGCATATGACATGTCTATGTTATGAAATGTCTTTGGCTCAATAGGCAGGCATTTTAGTTCAACGGTGATACAAGTGGCAATTCGTTGGCCTGTGTAGAATGGAATGAAGAATGTATGGTATTTGACGTATATGACAGTCGTCAACGTATGTCATAAACGTCAAAAACGTAAAATGCCATACATTCATCATTCTATTATACAATACGCCGGCGAACGAATTGCCACTTGTCTTGAGGGGCCGATATATATTTTTTAAAATATCAGCGGCCTTACCATAAACTCTTAAAACAGGTCAATAATTGACCTGCTGTCATTCTACCAACTGCAAATGTCACTTTGTAATCCTATATATTTATATGACATTACAAAGTGACATTTGCAGTTGGTAGAATGACAGCAGTTCAATTATTGACTTGTTTTAAGAGTTCATGGTATGGGCCCAGTTCCTTTGTTGCTAGCCTCAGAAAAACAATTGCAGGAAAAGACGGAAGGGTGTTGACACATTTTTCTTTACTTCATTTGGCAACTTGAAAGATACGGGTGAGCTACAACAGCCGGGCATTGTTACAGAGCCGTTGAATTGACAAATTTCCATACAAATAGCCCGTGATTCCTATTTAAAAAATGATGTTACGAAAAAGATTTGATTTATTTCTAAAGAAAATGTTTTTCACCACATCATTTCATTAGAGACGTGAATGTTTTAAAAATTACTTCGATTCAAACTGTTGATTCAAAATGTAAAAACACTTCATCTAGACTTTATAGCATAATTAATAGATTGTATCTATATTTAAAAAACGGTTTTCCAACCGGTCTTATTGGAGATCTATAGAGGAGGCCTATGTCCAGCAGTGGACTTCCTATGGCTGAAATGATGATGATGATGATATTTAAAAAGTTGCAAGCCACTTTGCAAATGTTGTAAAAAAACAAAGTGAAAAAAATCATAGTGTTAAAATTTTACAAATTGCTCAACTTAGGCATAATCCTGTGACGTACTTTAACCTTATGTATATAATTATGCCGTACCACTTTCTGATAACGTAGTTAGTCGTATACGAGATAATAAACAGGGAAAAAGCTCCTGATAGTTATAAAGGTAGACCTTTATAACTATCACGAGAAAAATATGAGAATGGATAGTAGTATCCATTCTCATATTTTATGACTGCACTTAAAGTGCACACATTAAATAGTCATTTACCTAGCAGAAAATAAAACCAGTCAACCAGTGCGTGCTAGAATACGCAAAATGAAGGGTTCCGTAGTGAATTAATTTGTTCATCATCTCAATTTTAATGTTACTATTATAAAATCATTTTAAAAAGCCACATTTGACATAAGCTTCATAGTGAGGTGACATGTTTGAAAACCCAATTCTGTTGGATAAATCGATAAGAATTTCAAACATCTCTGAATCGAATAAACTGAAATTTATTCCTAAAAATATTTATAGATTAGGTATGTACTATAATTTTAACTGAACATTGAAATTCAAATTAAAAATTGATACAAATCCGTCTTTTATTTTTTTTTCTATCGTGTTATAAATTTAGGAAACAATAAGACACGTACATTTTATCCGGTAAATTTACATAATCCAAGGTTATAATAATTCATACCCACCTGAAATCACAATTCATCAAATCACTTTTACCTAGGACACCAGTGACAGGCCAGTATCCATAGCATTAAGAACAGGGGACAAGACTGTGTGCGAAATTCTAAAAGAAAAATATGGACCCCATGGCTAAACAAGAATATCCTACACGGAAAAGCTATCGGGTTCCTTAAATGAAGCAGGTTATTTTCTGGTTGTCAGTTATCTCTGCTGACAAGCGGTAAATCCTACTGAAACACTACTATATTATTTTGAAGAGAGTTTGAAGAGAATTACTGATTTTTTCAAGGATAATGCCACGTTCTTTTCCCTGTAAGTTGACAAACTACCAACTCAAACAAACAAAAAACAAGACATAGTGGGGTGGCCAGTCAAGTCCAATCTTACTGAAAGTGGACTTATTGCACTTGGTAAATGCAACTAAGTCGTCCAATCCACGCTATGTAATTCATGAACTAGCTTTAGAATATGGGCACAAAGTCATAAGTTTGCCTCCCTACCACTGCCAATATAACGCTATTAAGCTAATTTGGGCACAAATAAAAGGAAATGCAGCGCGCAACAATACTGAGCCACCCTTCAGCACTGGAAAGGTGCTGAAACTGCTAGAAACTACGTGTGCAGATGTTATTGTATAGGACTTCAGAAAATTCGTCGAGAAAACGAAAAACATTATATTGAACGACTTTCAATGTGATATAAGCACATAGGCAATACTATTGAAAATGATTTAATCATATGTTTGAGGGCGGATAGCAGTGATGACAATGATTATGACACTGATAGTGTTCATCAGAATAAATACTTATTTTGTCAAATTATTGACATTGACACGTGACCAGCGGTGCTTTGGGGTCCACCAAGATCTTCGGGCACTAAGCCAACCTCACCTGCAAGCCGGTGCACCCGCTGAACAACAAACGTGACTCTGGCGCTGGCTTTCCTTTCGGGGTAGGGGGTCGGACGGCAGTCGCCCTCGGAAAGGCCAAAAACACCACATCAGAAAATTAATGGCTATATTATTGGAACATGGGAAGGGTAGGACGCCGCCGCCCTATAGATAATTGTATGATCCTTAAATTTTTATTAAGTATAGATTATCATGGATAACTTCATCCCTGAATTAGGTTAAACATTCCTTCGCAAGTAATCATAGCATTTAATTTAAATTAACCGTTCATCAATCTTTTAATGTATTTGCATAATTTGTATTAAATACAAATTTTATAAATTCTTAGTTTTGATCATAGATTTATAGAAGAAAGGTTTTTATGTATAAAAAAAACCGGTTCTGGGTATCATCCCTAGTGTCAATGAAGAAAAAAGGTGCACTAACGTAACCTTGTAATGACGTCTGTGCGACATGAGGAATAAATATACGATATTTTCTATAGTTTACGCGAATGTCACTCATTGAAATAAAACTATAACCCGCGCCATGTAACTTGGACCTAAAATGTGCTCTATACGCGCAATACACATTGCTTGGGTGTCTTTTGAGGATAGCACGGGATGGTACTGCGGTAGATGAACTCAAATTCACCAAGCATAGACTATTACAAAGCAACCCGCGGGCGCCAGAGCCTCGTGTCTTACGATTTAGGTCCAAGATACGTAGCGCGGGTTATACTTTTTAATGGATCCTATCGCGATTTATTTGTTAGTTGTCGGACTAAAAGTAACTGATAACAAATAAATTGCGATAGAATCCGTTAAAAAGTAGTTTTATTTTCATTTTCTTTCCCTATTTTCTTCTCCTATTTTCTCTCTCCATCCTCTTAAGGCTTTATCCCCGGGGAGGCAGAGGTGAATCAACACCCACATTGCCACTGGTCATTGTATTCGGTCCACCCCCTATGGGTGAGCCTATTACCGTATACTGGGCACTATTGGGCACTACGTATACACTCGAGCCATCTGAGGCTGAGTTTGAGCTGTCTGGTGTTAAACAGCCCTATCTCTTAGTCGCCTTGTACTACACCCCATGGGAAGAGATGGGGTGGCCCAAACTCTACTGTTTACGAACTATAATAAATTGGAAAAAGCGAAATCAATTCTCGGGCGGGACTCGAACCCGCAATTTTGCGTTCCCCCTGTAAGGGAAAGATCGCGGGTTCGAGTCCCGCCCGAGAATTGATTTCGCTTTTTCCAATTTATTATAATTTGTTTAGTTTAGCAAACTTATTGCTTTAAAATTATCTCAATTGTTTACGAACTGTCGGACACTTTTTATATAGGTACTTTGTAAGGAATGCCGTTGGGGTCTGGGCAGATTTGGAAGTTTTCTTTTTAATTTAACAGTTTATTTTCATCTTCATTGGGTGGAGTACTTTGAAGATTAATCTGAAGATCATACGTCTTTAGATGTTTGGATCTACGTATGGGCTCGCGCGTTTAGCCATTTCGTATGGCTTCAGTCAAATATAGCTTTCCCATTTCAATACTCGCAAAATATTTTCAAGGCTGTTCCTTGAAAATATTTTTCGTGTATTGAAATGGGTTTTTATTGAAGTCTACTTACTTCATGTTTGACTCTGTTGAAATTATCACGACTGAACCGTTAAAATTGCCTAATTTGGTCCCTAATGCAATAAATATGCATTTTGAGATATACAATATTTTGTTCCTCCGTTACAAGGTTACGTTGTCAAATTTTGATGAAACTTTAAAAGGGGCATATTAAAATGATTCTATAATAATTGTGTTTGTTAAGCAAAACATGTGATTCGAATTTTAAAAAGGGGTAATTTATTTTTACTATTCAACACAATCTAACGATAGGTCTAACTACGTCGTCGGTATGTACCTATTCTGTATGTTATACGTTTATGTGCTCATAGATTACTTTTTCATCCCTCAGTTGTACCTTTTTGTAATTTTCCTATCCCATTGTACAGCGGTTCATAGAAAATACCCACCTTCCATATTTCATTCAAACAATGCCAATAGTCTCCAAGTAAAATGGCTGTAGCATACGGACAATACTAATTTTAGGGGTTCGTATACACGGAACCCTAAATAACCACTGCTTAGGGCCTTGGCGCCGGTAAAAACTTTGTTTATCTCCAGAGACGTGACTTTTAAGAAACACTAAAGCATTCAGGTCTTCTATACTAGGTGATTGATTTTTTTCTCAAACCTAGTAGGTAGCTATGAAGTATCTTTTTAAAGAATTTTGGGAACCGAAATTACTTCTATTCCCCTAAGCCCTTCAGCTAAGCTAAATTGCTTGTATTAGAAATGCTGAATTGCTTGGAGTAGGCAAAGGGGCCAGGATTCGAAACCTCTCGATTGTAAGACTCGTTAACCACTAAACTCTACCGACTTAGATAAAGCAGTCCAAATTAATGAACATGAGCTAAACTGTTCATTCTGACATTTCAATAATGAAGTTAAGAAATGCATTCCCATTCCGTCGTACATTTAATGGTGGCACTTCACATACATAGCTATTTGTGTTTGTTGTATTTGGAAAAATATTTGACAAACACGCAAACATGGTAACACCTACAGGCAAATACGACCATCCACACATGGCAGCTAAATAACAAACCCAATGTCAAAATGTTATGTCATGTCAATAAGGTCAATAATGGCTTATACTTTTTTGAATATACTGTCACTATCACTGTTAGATGTCAAATACGTAAATACAAATAGCCATGTGACAGTAAAAAGCACGGTTTCGGGAGAATAATTACTTTTCTTAATTGGTAACGAGTTTCGAAAACAGATTGTTTATTCTTATTTGGAAATCAGTTTCTGAAGAAGAAATATTATTCTTATTTAGAAACTAGTTTCGAAACTTGGTTTCGTACGTGGCCGAAGGGGATGTGCCACCATAAGAAATGATTTCAGACAATGGGAATATTATGTAGATTTTTTTTTTCTAATACAAGCTTAATGCTTTTCATATAAATTCTATAAAATTAGTAAGATATCTGCAAATAAAACTGTTTGTTACTAAGTTAACTTTGAGATACATGCAAAGTTTCATGCGAATATTTAATTAAGACAGGTTTGCTAACCCTTAACTTAGTGAATGTGATTATATATCACTTAGTGGTTTCTAGAATACTCGACTTATACTAAATACAATAAGAGCACGTACATACTCATGGTTAGTGTATCACGAATTCACGACATGTGATCAATCCACGTCGTGTCACGTAGGTGTGAGCGAATAAAATAACATTATGCATGTGAAGGACAAGGACCGAGCTATGGCAATTACTTATTGACGAATATACGCTGTTACGATTGTGATTTATTACATTATGTGATATTCAAATAACAAAATCTGGAGCTTTCAAAAGAAATATAATTATGAGAGTGCACTAAGCGTTCCTTGATGACGATGCTGTAAAATATAATTCCTTTTTGTATTACATGTGACTTATGAAAACATTGTTATTTGTAAACAACTTCAAAATGCCTGACAACAGCAAGGTACATGATAGATACCTATTGTTGTAGATATTCTTCAAAAACCCTAAGTATTAAGTTTTAAAGAATTAGCCATTCAGATATGCTTATAAAGAATTGACCTTCAGATAGGCTTAAAGAATTGGCCATTCAGAGAATTGGGCTTTCAGAGAATTGGCTATTCAGAGAATAAGGCTTTTAGAGAATTTGCCATTTTGAAAATTTGTCACGGACAAATCCCATTCTGTAGATTGAAATTTGTACTTTTGCGTCTCTGTTGCTATTTTGAGAATCAGGTCTTCAACCGCTAAATTCCATAAGCTTCAAAAATGGGGCTAAAGTGCCATGTTCAAGATGGAACGGTTTTATTATATTTGTTTAATGTATTGGTTATGATTTTATAATATGTTGAAGTCGATCAAACCATAGGGTGAACCAAGTAAAGTAGGCTTGGACCCCAAAGCACAGAACAGATAATAGTACTGATCTTTATGAGACTGACAGAATAGAATACTTTTTTGTTAGAAGCTCAACACTAGGCTACGTTTATTAATAGAAGAAATATAATACCTATTAAGTTTATTTGACTATTTTAAAAGAAAACAATTTAGGTTGACGCACATTACCATTAACGCCCGTGAGTTCATTTGATACCCGTGAAATGTCGACACCCAAAAATATGACTAATGTTTTCTGTGCGAATTTCATAACAACGAGGACTCCGTGATGCCCAACCTTTTGAATAACAACGAGTACAATTTACGGATATACAAAGAAGTTTAACTTAGGTACCTTAACATTGTCTGTGTTTAATACAGTACGTACATTATTATAATCAGATCTTTATACAGCTTGCCATAAAGTGATTTAAATCACAGCTCAGTGGGTGGCTCAGCCTCATCGACACCCAATACCAATCAGCCCACAGGTAACCTTTTTATGTTGGTAATAAAAATGCAATGAACTACTTACTTTAACTGACTAGGCACGAAAAAATGTAAACGTATAAAGGCTCATTTAGATGAGGAGATGAGCCAACAAGATATGATTATCGAAAGGATAGAAAAAAGTTGTTTCGCCTAAACATTCGCAGAAACAATTGCCGCTCGCTCGTCCACGTCTGCCGAGAATTGCCTCGCAATTGAATATTGACAGTATCCGTCTAAACAAAATTGTCAAGTAATCGTATTTTGGCACAGGCGATATGTCACTTGCGGATCTCGTATGATTTGTTCGTAGACGGGAATTTAGTGTTTACCTGTGTGTAAAAACACTAAAAACTCTGATACAATAATGGTATGGCGATTATTACTAGTGATAGTCGCGTACAATTTCTCGAACCGAAACGTCTAAATGAGCCTTTAGTACTGTAACATGGTACGTGTCTCTAATGGTGACCCTCTTTTCAGAGACTTTGCCTTCAGCTTACCGTCAGACGAGGCGAATTGACGTGTCCTATGTAAAAAAAAAAAGCGAAGAGATTATTTTTAAGTTGGCTGAATCTGAAGGTACAGCGCACTTTGTTAGTAGCCTTCTACTCTCTGTAACAGTAGCCTCAGCCACTCTATATACTTGCATCCGATATTTTTTACCTGGACGAATAAAGGGTTCCAGACGACTCATTAATTAAGTCAAAATAAGTCGAAATTTCGTCATACAACGGTATGGCAAGCTTAGGTTCTCACACAATACATGGTGTATGATTGAAGAATGTTGAGATCCTGTAGTAACAATATTACCTATAGCAATACTTGTAAGTAGATTATGTCAACGTATTCATATAAATTTGTCTGTCACTTGAAACGGGCCTCCTGACTGCTTTCTGGTTATTAGTTTACTCCAATTTTTTTAAATTTTTTGTAGTCTAGGATTGAAACTTACAGACTACTAAAATAAAATCATTTTATTATCGTGTTGACATAGCATCTAGGACCTTACCTAATATTTATGCAGTAGCTAGCAGTAGATAAATAAAATAAATTGTCAAAGGACTAATTAAAAACGTTCTTATTTCCGTTTACCTTGTGATGAAGAAACGTACAGACCTTTATTGGTTTTCGCTTAGCAATAACTTTGTCGAAAGTTTACGCGAATATTAAGTAGGTAACATTGTCATAAAAATTATTTTACCGAATTGTACCGATCACATTATTTTATTCGAGTCTATGTTTGATTTATGTTTATTTTTACGATTATTAAATAATAATAATGGACTAAAATGAGTGTTATTTGAAGGCTATCTGTTACAATAAATATCGTGACAACAGATTCTGATGTATCATGACTATCATGTGTAATAATCAAATGTTCTTCTTACTATTCATCATCATTAAATTTTTTAACAATACTAATTTACCCTAAACACAGAACAATAAACTGCCATGGTGAATTTCATTCCTTATCTTGTTTAACCGTAACCCTGACCGCACGCAACGGTTACGTCACTTAACCGTCAGACGGTAATCAGTGTCATACCGTATCCACCCCACCATCTTTAAATTACACACTGTCTTTACTTATACTTGCGGTTATTATGTGTAGGCTCCACCAGTTACTACGCATTCCTTTGTAACACTCGTTATTAAATTATATGACTGATGTCGCCCACTCAACTCTGCTGATTTGAATAAGTCATACGTATGACTGGAGTAACTTAATCAATTCAAAGAATGCGATGATTCTTTCCGGTTTAATGAATATCTATTTTTACAGTCTCTTAATAACTTTAACAAGTTATTGTTACCTAGCAATAACATATGTTTGTGTTTAAAAATGATCATAAAAAAAGTGTCAGAGCGGTAAATATGGCACGTGAAACTATAAATCTCGATACTTTAAATTTACGAGCGCGTGAAATTGTAATGTGTACGGACCTTATACGTAAAGTTGTTTTTAATATATATGTATGCTCTCATAAAAATAATTAAATACAATTAATATTCACACAACCAACGCACTGATTACGTAGGTACCTACATGCGAAGTGTGCGAAGTCAGGATTAGTATAAGGCGACCTCACACACGTCACTTTGGTGTCGGTGATCAATGGTAAAAGTATACCCTTCCTCAAAACACTTTTCAATCATCTTCTTTTTTGCGATTTCCACGATTTCCTTGTGCAATGGTAGACGTTACGCACAAGTCAAAAAGATGTTTCCTGTAATTTCCTACTTGGACAGTATTTTGTCATGGCACGACATCTGGTGTGAGTAATCTTTTAAACTAAAATGGTAATAAGCGGGACAGGAAAATGATATAATGGAAATACTAGACGGCCTAGCCAAACATACTTAAACTTACAATGCCAGTTCAGCCTATCTACCATTGAGATGAGATTCATATAATCATCCTTTAAACCAGTTCGCCTTGCATAATAAAGTGCAGTTAAAAACATCATCGGTAATAGTACAGCTTATACATATTTATGGCGAACTATTTGCATCACGAATTTCAAATATCAAGGGTCTTTAATATTTGAAATTCGTGACACAAATTCGTGATTAAAATTCCAAATTCAAAAATGTAGATCTCCATAACGAATCCAGTAACAAGAGACCACAAAGTTGGTCCCCATAGCGACAAAGCTCCATAATAGTCTTAAAGGATCATAGTTACAAGAAGCGGCACAAGTTAAGGTTAATTTAGTAGGTAAACGTAACCTATCACAGGGGAGAATATTGATCCCGTTCGGGTAAAAGAATCTTTTGTGGGATTGGTACCAATTAGCCTATATTTTATTCAATTCAATTTATTCAATAATTACAATGATTGGTTCATATTTTCTATCTTAGAGTTAACATTATACAGTGTTATGATTCACAATTTTTACAATTTTTAATTATAAGATTATTGGAACAATTTTTCATAAAGTAAAGACGTAGTAAGATAGAGTAAACGACGAAGTCTGTGCTAGTATGAACTGTGTGACAGACATCGACGCCCTCCCGATAAGCTAATTTCGGCCTATACTTTTGTGCAACACTGGCCGTCGTATGTAAGTACGAGTATAGGTATAATATCAATTAGGTATACCCCTCATTTCGTGCTGAAATCTTCACGAATACCCCCTTGCCGGTCAGCGGGTCGATTATGTCAAATTCGAACCTCGAAGTCTTATACGCCGGAGTGTAAGCTTTCCCCTCACAGCCCAGTAGCCCGGATACCAATTTAAAAGTAAACAAGTTAGCTTATTTAAAATCTTACTAAAGAATCCAGGGCTAAAAATCATCTCCATACTCAATATACTATCACGTGTCTATGATATTTAAGTGTTGAGTCAAATAGTGTTTACAATGACGTAATGTCAGTCCATCATCTAAAATAGAGATGACGCTCCATCAGCTGTGATGTGGTAGCCAATACTGCCCACTGTATAATAGAATATCAAATACAAGTATTATCGTTCTGATTTAAACGCGGCACGACCCACGTCTTGATACAGCCTCCATTATAATCATTGTTCTCCTTTGTTGGGCTTCACTCAATCATGTATTATTATTGTATAATATATTATAATGTATAATTACATATTATTCTACAATGAGGCGTAGGGTGATTTAAAATTAAGGACTAACTCTGGTAGTTAGACCATAAGGAAAGATCTCAGGGAGGAGAAAATGGATCTCACGACGACCCAGAACAGACGTATCTGGAGAGACAGAATAAGGAGAGCCGAACCCGATTAGAAACGGGAAAAGGCCAGACGAAGAAGACTCTGACTCTAAAATATAAAATCAAATATTTTGCCTCGGTAGTGTAAATGACATAAAGTGCGATCTGCTTCTGTCATAACGTACTTCACAAGCTTGTACTACTGCCATTAAACCATGCCAGAATATGTCTCAGCGTGCGAGAGATGATGATGTCTCAGCTAATCTCACCTCCTGTAATCTACGACTCTTCGTCTCTACGTCTTAGTTGGTTCCAGTCCAACATAAGCCGGCTCCGCTAGGGATATTAATAAATGTCAATAGTGTATATTTTGCTGCGTGGTTCCCGACAGAGTAGAATTTGGGCCCCCTCATCTCTTCCCATATAGTGTCGTACAAGGCGACTAAGGGATAGGGCTGTTTAACATCAGGCATGAGTCGAGTCAACAATAGTGCCCGGAATAATATATTGATTGTAATTATGCATGTATGTACCTATGTATATTGTATAGTATTATTATGACTGATAGATTGTTGTAGATATATTATAATACCCTTATAGTATACGGAAGCTTTGTAAAAAAGTCTGTCAATAATTTCAATTGCTATTCTGTTTCTGACGATGCGACGGCAGCGGGCGTAAAACTATATTGTATATCGATTTCAATAAATCTGTAACGTAACTGCACCAAATCTGCAACTAGGTACTGTGTTGTTTTTATTTACATTGCACGGAAGCAATGCTTTGCTCTGTTTTCAATTTGTATTCAAAATATTTTATTCGTTATTTAATAGTGTTTTTACTGTGCTTGTTTCACAATCGAACAGCGAGTAATATTTCAAAGTATTCACTAACTCTGTCTGGACACAAGGCTATAACTTATGTGTTAAAAATCAATTTAGTTAACCAACGTTAGGGACAAATAAAAAGTTTACTTTGCATAATTAGACGAATCTGTATTAAAGGAAAAACTTAACGCTACTTTTGGAAAAATGGAGTTAGGTTCCAATATGGCTCACAACAGACTGAAATGATAAAGCATCGGAACTTATTCATTATTTTTATATTCCAAACTTTATTAGTTCATGTTATGTATACTTATTAACTTAAAACATTAAACGTTATTGTTTATATAGGGCAGTCCGTTGCTCCATGAACGAATAAGCCGCGTATTAAGCATCTCTCACTCTCTACGAAAGGATAAAGAACTCGAACTCAAGACACTGGTTGGCAGGCATGGGATGTTCATTCACGTTATACAAGAATCAAATAATCAAAGAATCAATTTCGTTTAGTCAATTTAGGCACATATAGAGCACATATGAACGTCAAAATATTACAATTGTGTCAAGAAGTATGTAACCAAAAAATAAAATATTAAATAAATTAAAGTAACCCATTTGAAATACGGAATTACGGATCCTCTGAATAACCGGCAATAAATCTAACGTTGGAGACGTCACGCGGTTTAGTTGGATCGTCTCTGACACCTGTTTTGTGGTGTCCTATGTCTAAAATTGTAGCCAAACATCTGTAATTGCTTAGTGTTATGTCCCTACTAGTGAGTACTTGTGAGTAGGATCATCAGTACTCCCTAGCAAGAGAAGTAGTGTTGACAACAGATCTTGTAAGTATACTTGCCGGCATATATCCCAAGTCACAAGAGAAACTAGTCGTTGACTCAAGCGGATTAGTCTAGGTATATTATACAATATAATCTATACTATGTAATATTATAAAGAGGAAAGATTTATATTTTTGTATGTAACAAATAAACTCAAAAACTATTGGACCGATTCCAAAAATTCTTTCACCATAACATAGTTTCATTATCAGGTAGGTACCAACATAGGTACAATATCGCTAGTAAAATAACTAATTCTAAATACACATTTTGTACATTTTGTTAGTGACTGAGGTCAGGATACCTATTTGCCGGTAATTATAACATCTCTCATTAGCAAAGATCTTAGATCTTTGAAGCATTTTATTATGCTGACTATTCAAATCGATATAAAAAGCGAAAAGAGAATCTACTTCGGGCGGGACTCGAACCCGCGATCTTTGCCTTACAGGGGGAATGCTCTGACCACAAAGCCACCGAAGCCCATACGAAGCCGGTCCAAATACCTCTATACTTCCGTCACAGAACAGATAATAGTACATCCGTCTTTGGGGTGACGGTGGAGCCAGCAGTCGGTAGATGGCTCGAAGCCGATCCAAATTCCTCTATATTCCGTCTTTGCGGGCTTCGATGGCTTAGTGGTCAGAGTGTTCCCCCTGTAAGGGAAAGATCGCGGGTTCGAGTCCAACCCGGAAGTCGATTCTCTTTTCTCTTTCTAAATCGATTTCAATAGAGACCCGTTACTATGAGGTGTCCTGTATGTTTATTTGCCACAGTAGAAGTTTTCTTTTTCATAGTCTCTTGAGCTATTTGTATCGTACTTAACGAGTTAATCTTTTTACGAATTGTAATCTGTTATGGTATGACTGAGATTAATTACAATATTCTGAAATAGAAAGAAGACTAATTACTAATAATAATAAATAAAATTAATGAATACCTCGTAAAGGTCAGACAAGAATATATGGCTTTTGCCCGAGAATTTTTATGTGGAGGCGCAATGTAATGTCTGAAAATTAGTTTCATCGACTGTTGGATTTGAAATTTGAAAGAGTAAATACTTACCTCAGCGTAATGTATCAAAGTATTTCATATTTTGAAAGTTTTATATTGTCGTCTTCAGAAGTTGCTGAACCCTAACAAATTTACAAACGATTTTTACCTACACTTTTTTTTTAACTTTCAGATGATAAAAATTAACATTATTTCAGTTTTGTTCATTATTTTAACTGAATAGTTAGTGCTAAGGTGATAGTAAACTTAAAATAAGTTATTTAATACTAACGGCGACTTCTTGGCTTACATAATATTGTGAAAATATTTATCTACATCCATTATCTCCAAATTTACAAAAACAGTGTAAAAGCTGAAATAATCACGAATGTACAGCGTAAATAAATTAATTCTGATTTCGGGGGATAATTTGGAGAGGGTGCCTTCGTCTCCAAATAAGGAAAGAAAAGTCCCTTTATTTTGTTTTATTTTAATAGATAACGTTTTAATAATTTCAATGAAATTTACGAAAATGAAAGAAGGGCATGCTTTCATACGCTTTTCAGGTTTAGTTCAAGTGTTAATAATTGAATCAAACTACCTACTTTCATTCAAAATACGTTGCGTTAAATAACATAGCGTAACTAGCAAAAGTTGGTTAAAATACATGTGCTTTCCTTCCCCATATTGTGTATTCATCTTCTATAATTTACTGTACGCATATCGCGTGTACCTATTGTTAAATACTGTCTGCTCTTGCTAACGAAGTTTTTTGTCACCATCATTGCCTTTGCATAATCAATAATTAATCATGTATGTCTTTTATATTGGACTAATTGGAACTTTATGTTTGACGAGCTGGGTGTTCATAAATTGATTACATAATCAAGTTAAAAACGATATTTTTGACAAATAAGAACTTTTTAATGACTGTAGTTGGAACAAAAATAAGATTTGGTGAATTAATATAAAATTCATATTTGATTAATTATTAATTTAGCATTGTTTGGCAAACAGAATCAAAATGTACTGTTAAAACACGCTTGACCATTTAGAATTATCTTTGTGATTACTGAGTTAAGTCCTAAATCATCATTATTTCTTCTATATTATGGTCTTTACCACTATGATCACTATGTTCTTTAAAAATTAATGAATGAATAATACCTACTAAACAGTCCGCCTAATAATAAGCGGCAATTTGAATTCATGAGAACCGGAAGAAAAATTTACATACTGAAACATTTCCATAGTCAGATAATAAAATGTCTGATTACATAAAGTCACCCTCGCCCATGCCTTGGTGAACAAGCATAACTATCAATCCTATAAACACTTTCAAAGGATAAGCCTGCTTCAAAACTTTATCCCTCCATTAAATACTGACTCTTATCCTGCAACGACAGGTACCGGGTACATAATATTCTCTGAATAAATATGGGGCTCAAAAATGCTACATGCTATTCTAGGCTAGAATATCTGCCGTTATGGACGATAATTAGATGGATAAACAGACCACGTTATCGTTAGCGAACTTAGGTATTGAGTTTGTAATTTGAAGAATTTTCTTAATTCTTTATTGTACACAGAAATAATAACAATATAATACAAACAATCAAAAACATATTTTGATGTATAAAGGCGAGCTTAACTCAGTATTGAGTTTTCTCCCAGCAAACCTTTGGGGGATAAAGGAAAACCGGAAAATGTTTATTTTTTACATACGAGTATATGAGAGGTTACCGCTACTTAATTTATCAACAGAGCTGCAGCTGATGATCACAAGACTTCATAATGTAACTATCTGAAGTAGTTTACGAATTCTCATGAGAGGAAATTGGTCATGCAAATCGTTGTTATATATAATTTTTTTTTTCCCCATTTTCTTTGTATACTGCATATAACTTTGTATGTAACTTCGTGTTTCATGTTATACCTAGGTAATTAATGGTACACACGGTCTCTCACGGGTCATAATAATCATTTTGTTCCGTTTTGCAAAAAAAAAACATATCCCGCGGTGAATTCTATTGTTTCGTTAGAGTTAGCTTATTGTTGATAATTTGTGAGATAAGTGATGAGATTTTAGGCCAGTTCAAAGACTAGTAAAACATAATTGAGAGAGTCGGAGTACAAATTTAATTGGTTTTCATCTGTCTGAATGTTCATGGAGGGAGATCTGTTCCACGATTTCAAACAAAACTACATTTTTTTGAGTTCGTCGGAGATATGTCGGCAAACGAGCCTCAGTCACTAATTAGTGTGTGCCATAGCGACAGTCTAGTTGTTATCTCAGTAAATTGTACTTTGGCTGCTACCGTTATACTTTGCAAACTGTTTGATGATTACAGAGTCTCGTGATGCGTGTTTATATTATTTTCTTCATTGACATACTCTTGCTAAAGATTTAAATAGTAGTTTATTTTTCATATCCCTCGTTCTATGTGTGCTGAAGATCTACCTATAATAGTCTACTAAGGGAAGAAATACTCCAACAAAACTCTTTATCAAACTTTTTGGCCTGCTTGCTCCCCTAGACGACTGGCAATTCGTTGGCCGGCGTATTGTAGAATAGAATGACGAATGTACGGGATTTGACGTTAAATTGGGCTAATAACAATAGGCAAAAAATAAAGAAAATATGTTTAGGTACATTGCAGATCACACATTCATATTATATACGAAAAGAGTAATAAGGGAAGGTAGAAGCTGCGGGTATATAGCCACCATGGCGATTGTCGTCTGACTTCCCAACTACGAAAGGAAAATCCACACGAGGAAAATACAAATATCTTTGGGTCTAAACTAAACTCACCTGGTGCGCCTGCTAATTGAATATTCGTATTCGTAACGTATCGAGAGAAGGGAGCATTGCGATTGGCCGTCTGTATTTTGTGAACCTGTGTGTGCATGAAGCCTGCTAATCACAATTCTTCGTTATCTCGATACGATCGACGTTTACGTTACGAATACTAATATTTTCACAGAGGCCTCTCCCGTCAATTAACAGGCGCACCAGCTTGCTGGTGAGATGAGCTTAGACCCAAAGGTCTTTATAGGCCCACACGCCGAACATAAAACTACTAAATAGTTTAAATTATAGTCTTCTATCGGGATAAAATAAATATACATGATTATTTAAAAAGACAAAATGGTTATATTTCTACTTAAAGATTATTTACTTCTTCCTCATAGCGTTAATTCCCAGTCGCATCCGAAGCTTTCAGCTCGGAGTCTGGGGTTCGCTTTACCAGTCTTAACTACGGATTTGGCTAGACCTCGATATTTTCTGTGAAGCAATTGCCATCTGACCTCCACATCCCAATGTTAACATTAGGCAATATCGAAGCTTTGCAGCTAGACTGTTGTTTTGGATTTTTTAGGGCTCCAACTACCCGTAACGACTGCCATAGATGTTCTTATGGCAACCGGGACCGACGGCTTAACGTGCTCTCCGAGGCACGACCAGACCAATGCAAATACCCATATTTCATGAACACAAATATTTGCACTGAGCAGGGATCGAACCCGCGCCTCCTGCGTAGCGGCCGCGTTCACTACCGCTACGCCACGGAGGCTGTCAAAGATTATATTACTGTCCTATATTAAAACAACATTTAATATAATAAGCAGTTACGTAAACGGTACCAATATGAGCGGGTGCTCTTCAAATGATATTATATTTATTTGCTTTCCGGTAAAGATCACAAGACGTAATAAACGTGAGATATACCAACTGTTAATATCATTTTACATATTATATTAATACTAGTTGTTGCTCGCGACTCCACCAGCGTGAAACTCTGATACCTTTCCCGCAACCCATGGGTTACCATACTACAAGATTAAGGTTGATTCCTTGCCTATTTATTAGTCCAGCCCACCTAGACAAGTGGTAATTCGTTGGTATAGTAGAATAAAATTATGAATTTATGGGATTTGAGGTAAGTATATGACACGTATTTGAACATTTATGACATACAACGTATGTCACAACTGATATAATATACATCAAATCCCATACATTCATCATTTTATTCTATAACTAGCCTTCCGACCGCGGCTCCGCCCGCGTGCATCTCGGTTAACGCGGCCTTTGCTCATATCTTCGGTTCTACTCAACCGATTGCGATCAAACAAACGTAAGATTTTAAGTCTGACCGAGTACTTTCTAACAAAAAAAAACCGCATCAAAATCCGTCCAGTAGTTTTTGCGTCCATCGCGAACAAACAGACAAACAGACAGGAAATTCAAAAAAAATATTTTCGTGTTCAGTATCGTTAACATAACATAACCCAAGTATTTTTTTTTAAATATCTCCAATGTACAGACACGACCACTTTACAATTATATAATAGTATAGATAAGTACGCCAGCCAACGAATTGGCACTTGTGTAAGGAGGCAGATACAACAAATATACACTAAGGCCTTCTGAGGCAGGTACATCGACGTATTTGTATTGTTAATATATTCAATTGTGAGCACAAACAAGCGATGTATACCTACATTAAGTTCATTACCACAGTGAAACGGTCTGGTGATCATACAATGACCAAAAAACACCCTTTGTTGTACGTATCATAACTTGCTCATTCAATTTGTGTTAAGTAATTCCTATACAATGGTGAATTTCGTCAGGTTTTGTTGGAAGAGTCATCAATCAAAGCGAAAGTGACAATGTGTTATCAATCTACTGAAAACTATAATCCGTACAAACTTCATCGCTAACGATGCAATGATAGATGTAAGATGTTATGGGATGTATGATACCTACCAAGGCCAGTCTGTACTTTAGATAGCGACCGAATTCGGTTGTTAACTAGATAGCGACCGAAATTCCCAAGTCTCTATCGAAAGTTAACGATTTTTCGGTATTTGTAACGAATGTCGTCGCAAACTTTACCGAATTTTCGTCACCACCCCTCAAAAAATTTTGCTCGATATGTCAATTGGTCCAGACTTGGGTTCGACGCAAACATACCGATAGCCGTCGCTATCTTTGCTTACGATTTCGTAAGCAAAGATAGCGATGGCAAGTAAAGATTGCCGGCCCAGGTTTTTGATTAAACCCTTCGGGAAAAAGAGGGAGATCCAGGCTTAGATCGGTGAGCTTCGTTTTCGTAAAGCATTATCCTATCACACATCAGCCCCCCAAGGCAAGTGGTAATTCATTGGCCGGCCTATTGTAGAATAGAATGACGAATGTACGGGGTTTGACGTTTGTGACATACGTTGTGTGTTCTTGAATAAATTATTTCTTTCTTTCTTTCTTTCTTTCTTTCTTTCTTTCTTTCTTTCTTTCTTTCTTTCTTTCTTTCTTTCTTTCTTTCTTTCTTTCTTTCTTTCTTTCTTTCTTTCTTTCTTTCTTTCTTTCTTTCTTTCTTTCTTTCTTTCTTTCTTTCTTTCTTTCTTTCTTTCTTTCTTTCTTTCTTTCTTTCTTTCTTTCTTTCTTTCTTTCTTTCTTTCTTTCTTTCTTTCTTTCTTTCTTTCTTTCTTTCTTTCTTTCTTTCTTTCTTTCTTTCTTTCTTTCTTTCTTTCTTTCTTTCTTTCTTTCTTTCTTTCTTTCTTTCTTTCTTTCTTTCTTTCTTTCTTTCTTTCTTTCTTTCTTTCTTTCTTTCTTTCTTTCTTTCTTTCTTTCTTTCTTTCTTTCTTTCTTTCTTTCTTTCTTTCTTTCTTTCTTTCTTTCTTTCTTTCTTTCTTTCTTTCTTTCTTTCTTTCTTTCTTTCTTTCTTTCTTTCTTTCTTTCTTTCTTTCTTTCTTTCTAATTGCCACTTGTCTAGCGGGGGCAGATTTATATACAGTAGTTTGTTACTTAGGTATATGGAGTAGTTAAAACTGTTTATTTTAGTTAATCTATACAGGGCGACCCACGGCGATGCCACATGGAGGGAAAGTACCTTAAATCCTTAAATTAGCTCATTTTGTTTAAAGGAGACATCATTTTATTTTTAAAAAGAAACAAAACTACATTCAAAGATTTTTAAAAATTCGCTTGCCACACATTTTACCAAATTGAATTTATAATTTTAGGTTTCAAAGACTTCCTTTCATTTAATTTACCATGTATCTTAGAGAGATTTGATCCTCATGATTAACACTATCGATTGATGCCATAAAAATACAGGATGTTACTTTTTCGGATTTTAGTCGGTTCGATTACCGGGTGTGGCAAGCGAATTTTTAAAAATCTTTAAATGCAGTTTTGTTTCTTTTTAAAAATAAACTGATGTCTCCCTTAAGTAAAATGAGCTAACTTAAGGATTTAAGGTACTTTCCCTCCATGTGGCATCGCCGTGGGACGCCCTGTATATATAAAAATCAATGCCACTTTTCGTTGTTAGTTTAAAACTCAAGAACGGCTGAACCGATTTGGTTAATTTTAGTCTTGAAATATTCGTGGATGCCCAGGGAAGGTTTAAAGGATGAGAAAATAGGGGCAGCGGGAACGGGATCAGAAATTCACGCGGGCTGATAAAAATTTGGTGGTACGAAGTTTACCGGGACAGCTATTAATAATTAAATTAAATATTCATAAGTATTTCAATAATTGAGAATATTTTATTATTGGTTATTATTATCTAGCAAGCCTGTAGTATTTACGTTTGCGCTTATGTAGGTATATGTGGGGCTTGACATTCGCTTCAGGCAAAATATTATTAGGATTTTCTATTACT